>WXYE02057161.1:0-19833 GCA_011319275.2 Echinosphaeria canescens | reverse complement strand
AGGAAAGGTCTGCGGCGGGGCCTATGGAGCGAGGGCCGCCGTGATGGCGTCACCGTCCGCCTCAGACCTGTTCCCGAGGAGAGCGAGGAAGACGACGACAAGGACAAGAAGGCGTAAGCGCATGCGTTTCCTACGCTGCGGGGGCCGCGTATGTGACAGGGATGGAACGCCGGAAGCTAGAAGCCGGATTGCTTCCTGCGTTCAGTGGGAGGCCCTGGGATCGGCGAGGACTTGGACCACGGAAGGACACCGCCAGCACACGGTAATGCTCGTGGCAGCAACTGACTTTCTCTTACTGTTTCTTTCTCGTATCGGGAGGCCATGCATCTCCTTGTCGTCGGCCTGGCAGGCCTCCCCTTTTTTTTTTCCCATGGTTGTGCGCAAGGAGAGAGAAGTCGGGTATGACAAACAAAAAATAAACCGGTTCCTGGCGTATTGGCCCGCCGAATGGAATTTGCTGTATGATGATGACTTGGAGAAGCGAAAGGCGGTGGTGGTCGATTGGAGAGGCGAGGGGTGAGGGGTGTGTGTGGTTGACGATGATACCAAGGATCGAAAAATTCGATCGCGACAACGCAGATTTTTTTTTGGATGATTTGTCTTGTCTGTCTTCCCCTCTTCTATTTATTATCTTACCTCTTCTGCCTGGACTCTTGTTTTCATCTCTCTCTCTCTCTCTCTCTCGGACTGTGTTGAAGCGTCGGGCACTTGGCGTTCAGTTAACAAGCAGGCTGGCGAGTGCACTTTTGTTGGTACCAATTTTGTCTTCCTACCGTTGGAACACCTTGTCTGCGCCTCTTTTTTTTTTTTTCTCCATCCCTTCTGCCAGGATTTTTTATTGAGCGGCACCCTTTTTTGTGATATTCCTTTCTCTTCTTAACCGGGGAAGATTGATGCTCCTATGCTTGGAGACTTGGGGATTTTTTTAGCCGATATTTTATGTTTATGATTCTTCGCTCCTCTGTGAGTGCCCTTCTTCGTTCGCTTCTTCGCCAAGATCTGCTACCGGTTCACTTGGGCTGCTGTTCTGTTCTGTTTTTTTTTTTTTTCCTGTTCCTGTTCCTGCTGGCCTCACAGCCCCCTGTTCCCCTATTGGATCCCATTTGGTTACTCTTTCAGTCCAGTGGGAACTTTTGAAAGATGGATAAGCGACAGACTCGCCACAGCCGAGACGATCCGTGAGCGAGTGTGTCTATGCCTATGCCCCCCCCCGGGAGTCAAAGATATAGGGAAGCCAACATAGGCGTTTGTCGCGGGTGTACTACACAACACGCATTAGAAAAATGGTACTATATTTTATTGTGAACATGGAAATCTGGTATTGGAATGAGAATGGATCGAAGTGGCTGCAAGAGAGAGAGAGAGAGAGAGAGAGAGAGAGAGAGAGAGAGAGAGAGAGAGAGAGAGAGAGAGAGAGAGAGGAGCAAAAGACAAAAACACGTACGGAAGCCCGTCTGCGACCGTTCCAGAATCAGCTTGTCCATGGCAGCGTCGCTCGTGCGCGGCATCGGCCAGGGATAGTCGGCGCCAATGAGGTCACGCATGCCCTCGCCGTTCATCAGAATGTCGTCGACCCAGCGGACGCCCTCGCGCAGAGCGGCGATGTCGAGCGCGTTGGAAAAGAAGTTGATGTTGATGAGCGGCTGCACGAGCGGGTCGGGCGAGGCGAGCGTCACGGTGCCGTTCTGGCTCATCGGGCGCAGCAGGTCGACGATGACGGTCAGGTAGTCGCCCTCGGGCGGCGTCGGGATGTGCCACTGGAAGGCGTCGGCGAACATGGGCACGAAGTCGATCTCAAAGTGCGGCTGCCCACCGGGGCCGAACGGGTCCTTGCCGTCGTTGGCGGCGACCGCCTCCGCGTAGCCGGGGATCCGCGCGAGCCGCTCGTCGATGCGCGGGAGGCCGACGAGCTCCAGCAGGCCCGACGTGTAGGGGCCCTGCCGCTTCCAGCGGTACGCGCTGACGGCTGCGTCGCGCTCGGGGCCCGCGCGCAGCAGTTGGTGGTCGAGACCGAAGCCGTCCTTGAGCCGGAACACGTGCGCCAGGATTGGATGGTCCAGCAGATTCTGGCCGACGTGCGCCGACGCGGCCACGACGGGGATGCCAAACTGGGCCAGCGTGGCGGCAGGACCGATGCCCGACAGCATGAGCAGCTTGGGCGACTCAAACACGCCCTCGGACACGACCACCTCGTACTTGGCCCGGAAGGTGTAGTCGCCGCCATCGGGGCCCACCACCTCGACACCGACCACCTTGTCGCCCTCAATCACCAGACGCTTCGAGTGCGTGTGCGCCAGAACCGTCACGTTGCTCTTGCCCTCGAGGTACAGCCACGAACCAGTGCGCTTGCCCCGGTAGATGCTGGTGACGCACTTCCAGAGGCCGCGCATCGTGCCGCCGTGCACGTCGTCGGTCAGCTCGTGGCCCTTGCTGACCCAGGCCTGCTCGAGAGCGTCGCGAAACGGCTGCAACTCGGGGATCAGCTGCGAGTGCGCCACAGGCAGGGGCCCGCTCTCGCCAATGTGCTTGAGCTCGGCCGGGTACAGCTTCTCGTCGTCGTGGTAGGTCGCCGGCTTGGAGAAGTACGCCTGGCAGTTCTTCCACGTCCACTCGTCGCCGCCAAACGCGGCCCAGTCGTCAAACGTGGCTGCCGAGCCAGGGATCCACGTGAAGTAGTTGAGACCGCTGGAGCCGCCAAGCACCTTGCCGCGCGTGTTGGGCTTCTCGATACGCGTGTACTCGGTGCGGTCGATCATGGTCGTTTTGTAGCGCCAGTCATGCTCGCTGTCGCGCAGGTCGAAAGCCTTGGCCGGCGTAGTGATATCCTCGATCTCCTGCGGGTTGCCCGTGCCGCCCTCGATCACGAGGATCTTGACATTGGGGTTCTCGGCGAGACGGCCAGCCACAGCGCACCCGGCAGTGCCGCCTGTGCGATATGTAAGAAGACAGCAACGTGGGTTGAGAGACAAGCGCGTAACTTACCTCCGACGATGATAAAGTCGAACGGCTCTGTCGAGTCGACGACGATGGGCTTGGAGATGGTGATGCTCATGTTGGGGCTGCTGCGCCGATGACAACGATGGTGATACAGGGCTGTCCTTGTCGATGTGCCGTGAAGACGGACCTTGAAGAGGAGAAGATGATGGCTTGGTATTAGGTTTTACTGTGAGGGACAGTGCTTCAGGGGAGTTCCCAAACCCGGGGCCACGGCCATATTTTATAGATTCCCATCGCCTCGATGCTAACACTGCGTCCAGCCGCCAGCACAGCAACAGCAGATTCAAGTTCCAGGCGAACTACGGCGCGCCCGGATGTCATCTCACACTCGTGATCCCGAGGAGGGAGTGCATTGGACAGCTGCTGCTAGTGCTCAACGAGGGTGCAGCGAGATGCATGCTGCCCTGCTCACCCGGTGCCCAATCAAGAGAGTTTCTCATGCCTGTCGACGCAGCTTGCTGATTAACATGGCGGTTTGCGAATGAGATCTCTTGCGAATATCCGAACCATCCGAACCATCCGAACCATTGAGCTTCGGGAGGATCGGCAACACCAAGCCCTTCCGGACGGCATGTCGGCGAACATGCGGCGTTTGAATGTTGGGTCTACGGAAGTTATTATTGATGCCAACTCCTAACCCTCCGTCCAAAAACCCGAGCTGTCACCGAGAACAGTAAGCAAAGACTAAGGGTCAAACGAGAAAACCATGTCTGTCTGCTGGCGAGCAGCGAGCAGCACGGCAGCAGCAAGCTTTCGGGAAACCACGGCTTTCCTAGCGAGCGAGCGACGATTTCCGAGTCGAGGAAGATGGGATAAGAGGAGTCGAATAGCCCAGTAGTAATGGTTAAAGGAGCGATGCCGTGCCAAAATGGGCTGCAATATCTCCAGCATGCTGCGTCGCAAGTAAGCAAATTTGATCATGTGCAGATTAAGTTGGCTGCCAACTCCTCATACTTGGAGTACGAAATGACTTGCACTGTCACAGTGCTTGCATGCTGCAGGCTGTTAACGCGAACGCGCTCCTGAAGGCGTCCGTGCTTTATAGACACCAGAGTTGCAGAGAAGGACTGACTGGAAGCACAGACGGTGCAGAACAAGCGTCTGACCACCCGCGCAAGGTTGCGGGTACGAGCCCCGGATGCACCGGCACTGCACGCAGAAGACCGCCGCTAGTCCGGATGACCGGCTTTCCGAGAGGTTGCGATGCACAACAGGAGGTCACGGCGTCGAGCGGGGGAGCGGAAGGATTAGGGAGAGGGAGAGAGATGAGGGCACCGCGGTCGTTACCTGCCGTTACCTACGCGTCGAACGAGCGAGGACAAGAGAAAGCAGCTCCCCCGAGAATCCAGCCAGCCGAGACGAAGAACAACCGACACTTTTCACATTCTGCCTGCTTCCTGGATGAGCATATTTTATTACAGCCACTCCTTCCCATATTTGCACCAACCCGGTCAGCCAACTCCTTCACCTATTTGTGCCAATTTTGGTACATCAACCTTTCGCCATGCGGACTATAGCCTCGATCTTAGTCGCCGCCCTCGTGGCTCTTCTCGTCGATGCATCGCCGGTCCCATTGTCGCCCAGCTCTTTCAGGGCAGTCCAGGCCCGCAACTGCCAGAACGTGCAGTCCCTCCTCTGGTGCCGCCAGACCAACGGGACACTCTCTGGAAGCAACACCACAGCGATGGCAGCCCCGCTGCTCAACGCGATGGACATGGGCCCGGGAAAGAACGGGCCCCCTCATGGCTCGGACACCGGCACGGGCGACGGCGGCAATACGGCCACGCCCGTCATCCCCGAGGCCTGGCTCGAGGGCGACAGTGACTTGGGCGGCGAGAGCGACTTCGGCAACACGGCCGTGTCGGTTGCTAACGGCCTGCTGGGGGGCGGCGGGACTGGCAGCGCCGCACTTGACGCTGCGACTTCCGGCTCGGCCTCGTCCTTTTGTAGCTTGCTGGTGTGCACCTTCGGCCGCGCAGTCGGACGGCAAGGTTAGTACGAACGCGACCGGTGCTACTATTAGCAACGTGTCTGGACCCTTGTTCAGTATAACGGGACTGCTAGTGATTGTTGGATACTTTGTGAAGAGGATTTTCGGGCTGTGAGATAGAGACGGCTGAGGAGGGGGAAAGTGAGGCCTGCGTTCCTGGGGACGTTGCTTTAGGATCTGGGGAGGTTTTGGTGGGGGTTTGGCTTAACTTGATCCTGTTTTGTTGTATGACTTTAAATATATGTAATGCTTAGGTTTAATTCTTGTTTTATTTATCTAGGTATTATTGCTTCCTTTTTTTTTCCCTCCCTGTCCCCGGTCTGTAGCATGTAGCTATGGCAACGGACTTGGTCATAGACAACTGTGCGGACTGCGTCCGTGTTTCCGGGTAAATTTTTACTACGATTTTACTACGAAGGGAATTCCCGCGTGGCGTCAGGGATCTACCGACCATCACACTTGCAGGGTGTCGCAGAAGTTCCGGGTTGCTGTTACCGGGTCAGAATCCATGGTAATTACTGGGCAAAGGAGTGCAGGACGGGTAAGAATAAAGTCGAGAGTATATAAAAAGTAACTGTAGTCCGGGTCTCGAGCTACTTCGTTAGCTAGCCGTACTTTTCGAATTCGTTTTTGCTTTGGTGAGACTGAGAGAGCCTGTTGGCACTATGGCGACGGTTTCGTTCCTGCGAAAGGGCATTTCCTTTGTTTTGCCCGAGAGTGAAATTAATACTGGAATATGGACGTTTTTTGGAGGGGTGACGGTGTTCTTTGTGCTGAGGCTTTGGTGCCGAGCTTGGAGATATGGACTTTGGTGGGACGATTGGATCTTGCTCGCGTGCTGGGTGAGCAGCTCTATTTCCTTCCTCATCTTGCGCTGCTCTTTTCCTCTAGCTCACTAGTGTTCCGTCCTAGGCCGTGCTCCTCGCGACCGACGCCCTTATTAGCCACGAGTTCGCGACCGGCTATGTAGCTACGTAAGACGTGGGACGACCGTATGACTTATCCTCGTTACCATCAGCTCGTACGGCACCGCCGTAAACCAGACATGGACCAAGACCGCCTGGGGATGTATCGGTGTGTTGAACCTCTACCTGCCGTTTTGTATTTTTGTTAACTGGGCTAAGTACTGCGGCCGGCCGTAGAGTCAGAACTGGTGGCGCATACAGGGGTTTTGTATTGACTACAATGTCGTGATGAGGGTCAAGACGGGTGGCAACGGTACGCGGGCAGGTAAAACTATTCTATGGTAGAAGCTGGAATAACCGCTAATTGCTTAGGGGGCTAGTGCTGAACATCGTCATGGACTTTGTCTTTGCACTCTACCTGTGGATGATCATATTGCGGCTCAGTATTAGCTGGTGAGAGAAAATTGGTCTTGTGATGGCATTAAGTTTCGGGATTGTGTGAGAAGCCCTGTCCCGTTTTTCTTTCGCCCCTGTATTATTGCTGGTGCTAGTTAGAATCGTTGCGATATCGACGGCTGGAATAGTATATTATAGTAGTCCGAGCGCTGGGAGCTGGTAAAGTTAAACGTTGACCTTCTGTTGGGTAGGGCGCGAAGGCTTGTCGATGGTATGGTGGGTTTCTGTTTTTCCTCGTCCCTAACTCTTGGGTCACAGGTACTCGGCCGAGGTAGCCGGCACTATTATTGTCCAGTGTATTCCTATTATGAAGCAGCTACTTTATGACATTCGAACGGCTATCGCGTCGAGAAAAATAGCGGTGGCAAAGCCCACGTCATAAAAGAGATTCTCGAATGAGTCTTAATCGTTCGGTAGTCGAGAACTAAAACCCTGACGCGAATGGCGATATAGCGAGTCCTACTCGAAGCACGCATACTATCCGCACGTACCGGAACTAGCCGCGGATATAGAGTATAAGAAAAAGTTTGTGACCGGAGGTGCTCAGAAGTATTCGGTAGCACGAGTGTTATATTCTATAGAGACTCTTTCTGTATACCCGGCTTGATGTTGGTGTTAGGTTACGAATGGGCGGGTACATGTCTTTTCGTAGAGCATCCGCTCGATAAATAACCGGGAGACCCCAGACCCCCGACCTCGCTTCGCTCGAAGACGAGCAGCATACGGGCCCTATATAGGATCTGCATGTTTTAATTTGTGATTGGCGCTGTAACAATTCATCCACACAGCTCTCGATAAGTTGACATAGGTTGACGTATATCAACTACAGTACTTACTTGCACGGGGCTAACATCTCATGTTGGCGACGGAAGGAATAGGAGAGAGGCAGTTGGTCATCGCAGTTATAGCGTCGGTCACGCTACTGTCTGTATGGATCTCCCTGCCGGGCCATGGCGCCTATCTGGTAATAGGCTTACAGCAACTTGCTGCCTGGCCCAAGGCATTTCGGGGATGCTCTCCGCGAGTCGCTGCACACTCTCCTCGGCATCATCATCAATAGCGCGTCACTCAGGCAAGATGATCAGGCAAAGTGGTCGTCATGTTCATTCACTCTCAACCCATGTCCGCTCAACCTATGTCCGTTCAACCCATATCCGTCCGTTCAACCTCGACCCGCTCAACCTCCGTCAAGCCATCTCCCCGGGGGAGGGTTTCTCAGACAAGCTTGTAATCTAGTAGTACAGTGGAGCCCCAGCCGAAGTTGTGCAGATCCCTAGCCCCCCCCCCCACGACAACACCACTCGTCATCTTCAACAGGCCAAATCTCTACCAAAACATAATGAAAACAAATGAAATCAAAAGTTAATTGAAAGGGCTTCTTCTGGGCTTTAAAATTTTGTATATTAGCCTCGAGCTTTAACCCCTCCCTTGAACCTATTGCCTAAATTATCTACAAGGTAGTCTATAGTTTCTTGTAGAATTACATACTACGCTTCCCTCAACTATACCATTATTTGCTGCCTATTTAGCTGCGAATTAGTATTTAGATAAAGCTCTGGATTTTCTTTATTAAGTAGCCTTTTATAAGCTTCTATATATTCTTTATCGGGTTGAGGTCCGGCGAGAGGGAAGGCCAAGCTATTACAGGCCTCAAACCACTGCTTAGATGGACACATACGTGGTTAGAATACCGAGGGCGGGCAGGTAAAGTAGAGTAGAGCGAGGCAGCAAAACTTCTTGTTGGCCTGGATATGGGCATGGAGCATGGACAAGACAGCAAGCATTGAACTGAACGTACCTGCTCAAATTGAGCATATGCATCACACATTCCTTCCTTTCCTTGCTGCATGCTAGTACTGTAGATAACCTCACCCTGCCAAGGCTGAGAACGTGGGCAGCCGCACTGCAGTCTGCCATGCCAATCAATAAATGAATAAATGAGCCACGCCGTGGGCAGCCGCACCGCAGACTGTCTGCCAATCAATACATGAATAAAATGAGCCACGCTGTGACACCGCGAAGTCCTGGTCACATGTCTTTTTCCCTTGCGCCCTTTAGAAGAGCTTGATGGTCGACAGGTCAAACACCTGAGCCGTTGGACGTTGTTGTGGTTAGCTTCGCGCCGGCATCGGATTGAGGGGAAAAGGGGAAAAGGAGAAAAGGGGAAAAGGAGAAAAGGGGAAAGGGGAAAGGGGGAAAAGGGGGAAAGGGGGAAAGGAGAAAAGGGGAAAGGGGAAAAGGAGAAAGGGGGAAAAGGGGCAACCGTTGTACTGACCATGTCGTACCAGTTGCCTCCTGCGAACTGGACCTGGCTCTTGCCGAGGTTCTTGAAGCCGAGGCGCAGGTAGAAGTCGACGTTGTACTGCAGAGCGAAAAGTCAGCCAAAGTCAGCCTAGTCCGAGCCTCGCGCCATTTATTTTTGGCCTCCATCTTTGCCAGCAACCAGTGACAACCTTACCTCTTGGCTCAGCAGGGCCACGCGGTCTGCGATTCCGGATCCAGCCATGCGATACAGAAAATCCTTGGCGATCATCCGGCCCAGGCCCAGGCCCTGGACCTGGGGCACGACGCATAGCGAGTGGACTTTGACGGTGCGTCCATCTTCACGATGGACGATTTTGTTGTGGGCGTCCAGAGGGCCCGTCTGCTTCTTTTTGGACCAATCGTGCCAGCCCTCGGGCACGCTGAGGTCCATATCGGTGACCACCGGGGCCGGCGACTTTGTGGCTACGACATGGGCCAGCAGCACGCTGACGGCGCCGTTGGCCCGGCTCGTCTCCACCGGTCGGGCGGACGACAGGAAGGGCTCCATGTCCCATCCCGGCACTTTGGCCGGCTCAACGGTGCAGAAGAGGCCCACGCTGAACTCGGGGTAGATGGAGAGACGATAGTTGAACTATACACATACAGTGTAGTGCGCCTCAATTAGTATAATAACCAGGCATGATGGTGCCTTTGGGGGGGGAACAAGCCCTTGATCCAGTTCGCTGCTATGGCAACTGATCGGTAGCAAAGCCCCCTGAGCGCCTCTGAATGTGGATAATCGTGAGAGAGAGAGAGATGAAAGGAAAAGGGGAAAAAATGGATGAAAAAAAAAAATAAAAAAATGAAAAAAGAGAGAAGAAAAAAGAGAAAAAAAAAAAAAAAAAAAAAAACTCACCTTCTCACGTGTGGCGCGGTGGGTCGGCTCCGTGAAGGCCGCGTTCTCGAGCGCCACACAGGCGTCGACGTCGCTCAGGCCCAGCGGGCGCAGGAGGGGAGAGAATTTGAATGGAAAGGCGGCCTGACGCTTCGCGGCCAGCTCGGCCTCACGGCGCTGGCGGTCGCGGGCGATCTGCATCATGGCAAACTGCGAGGTGACCTCTTCGGCGTCATCGATGGCCGACTCGGAATGGGGCGCGCGCGACGCGGTAGCAGCCGTCACGTTTGTGCCGCCGCGCTGACGCTGACCAGCAGCAGCAGTAGCAGCAGTAGCAGGGGTGGCGGTGGCGGCGGACGACTGTCCCATCCGCTCATGCGCCAGGAGGAAGGGCTGGGCCGGCTCGTCAACACCAAAGGAGTCATCATCACCTTCGACCTTGTCGGAAGCCATGATGCTGGTGGCTTATTGAGTTTTTTTTTCTTCTTCTTGCGCCTCTCCGGCGCAAAAGGCAACGCGCCGAGCGCTTCCGGATTTCTGTGCGGTGCTTTTTTTTTCTCGAGAGAGAGAGGGCTGCGCCTTCTAGGTCAGTAGAGAGAACCAACAAGCCCACTTGAAGGGGGGACCTTGATGACGCTAGTACAGTATGATGATGGGATGGTATGCCGGTAACGAGTTAGTACCCACCAGGTCAGGGCCCAGGAGATGCCAAAGATGGAGAATTTGTGGAATGGGCTGAAGTGGAGATGAGTGGATGTGGCCTTGACTTTCTCAGCCTTCCAAGGAGAAGAAGTTTAGGTTCGGTGGGGGTCTGAAGAGTGAGAGATGGAGAGAGAGATGGAGAGGTCATGCCACCTCGTTGACGAAGACAACCCCTCGCTTCCTCGCTTCCTCGTTTCCTCGCTCCTCGCACCTCGTCTCCTCGTACCTCGTTCTCCTCGCTGCCTCGCTCCTCGCACCTCGTCTCCTCGTCTCCACGTCTCCTCGCTTCCTCGCTTAGTCGTCGACAGCAGGACCCGCTTAGTCGGCGACGGCACACGCCGAGTTGGGTAGAGCTGGGTGCGGCAGGTAGGGCAACAGCACGTTCGCAGCAAGAGCAAGAGTAAGATCGACCTCAACAAGCAGAGCAGGGAGCCGGCGGCAGCGGATGGTCATGTTGCCTACTAGCACGAGACAACTTGATACAACAAGCAAAAGGGACAGGACAAAAGGACTTGATAGGGCTTCTGGCCAGCCTGTACTCTCCCACGATGGCCAACGACTTGCCGGCATCAGAATCAGAATGCAGTGTTGTATGTGTGTGTGGTGTGTGTGTGTGTGGTGTGTGGCGAACAGGCTTGTACCGGAAATGGTGAATCCATAAAGAGAACCCTTACAGCTAGCTACAGTGGGCGGCCAGAATAAACAAGTACTTACGCCCGCCCTTCTTATTACTTATTACAGCCAGGTTTGTCGTTCACATCATCTGCCGTTGGAATGCGAGCCGAGCCAACCGCTCCCCTTGTCGAGGCATCCTGCGGGTGTGCCCCGGCTGCAGGCTGACGGAATATATCTACCAGTCACGCACGTCTCGGTTCGTCGTGAAAGAAGGCCCAACCGGAGCCCAGCACGAGGCCAGCCTGCTTGTTTGCTGGCCTTGGTTGTGCGACCTCGAGGCCTGACCGGCGGCTAAGCGGCAGAACAAGGTTGCTTGTTCGGATCGCGGAGAAAAAAAAATGTGGCTTGAGTGGGGAGAGATATCTCTTTCAAAAGAAGAGCAGAGAGAGAGAGAGAGGCCAGCCCGATTGTACATGGGCGGACCAATCAACAAATCTCCCAGCAGACTTGGCCGTCGAACCATGTGGTTATGATTTCATGCACATATCTCATGCACATATCCAGATGCTGGAAGCTGGAAGCTGGAAGCTGTCTGGCATAGCAATTGGGCAAGGTCGGATGTTGAATCAAGTCTGACACGAGCACAGAGCACAGGGCACATGGCACAGGGCGATGGTATTTGTGCCCAGCCTTGTTTTACGCCTCCCCGCAAAGCACCATGGCCTAGCCTAATCGCTCGCTCGCCACCTGGTTCTGTACTCCTCCGTCCTGCGGATGTCATCCTCGGACGCAAAACCCCGCATCCCCTCGATGATGTTGTCGAGCGTCAGGATGGCCACAATCGGCAGGCCGTACTCCTTCCGCAGCTCGCCCATGGCACTTGGCATGGGCCTTGAGTCGTCCCCGTCCGGCGAGGGCAGCTTCTCCATGCGGTCCAGGGCCACAACGATGCCCACCACCGTGCCGCCCTCGCGCAGGATCTTGGCCATGGCCTCCCTCTTGGCCGTGCCGGCAGTAATGACGTCGTCGACAATGAGCACGCGCCGCCCCGCCAGTGGACAGCCAACTATGCTGCCGCCCTCGCCGTGGTCCTTGGCCTCCTTGCGGTCGAACGAGTAGCATACGGCCGAGTACTGCTCCGGCGCGAGCTCGGCGAGCCGGGCCGTGGTGATGGTGGCCAGCGGCACGCCCTTGTAGGCCGGCCCGAACACCACGTCAAACTCGGGCAGGACGCCGTGGCTGCGGGCCTCGATGATGGTGTGGGCGTAGGCGCTGCCGATGGCGCGGAGCAGGTCGGCGCGGTAAAAGTCCCCGGCGTTGAAGAAGTAGGGCGAGATGCGCTTCGACTTGAGCTCGAAGCTGCCGAACTTGAGGATCTTGCCGTCGATGGATGCCTTGAGGAAGTCGGCCTTGTAGGGCGCGAGGCTGGAAGGCATGGTGGGAGCAGTATGGATGCCACGTCTGGGCTTGACCAATGTCCACGTAGTATGGATGTCCAAGTAGTATGGTGTGTAGGCTGATCTTTTTCTCTTACGCCCATGAAAGTTTACCGTTACATCTCGGCTGATCTCTTCTCTTGATTAGATCCTAGGGTCCGTGCATGCTCATTTGCTAACCCCCGATTATACTATTATCTTCGAGCGAAGCGAGGTCGGGGGTCTGGGGGGAACCCCCAGGAAAAAAAAAGGTTGAAAGGTAAAGTGGCCTTTTTTTTTCCCTGGGTTCCCCCCAGACCCCCACCTCGTTTCGCTCGAAGTAAAATCGGTAATGATATATAAAGATGAATGATATGGAAGGTATAGAGTTAGTAAACGAGCATGTACGGACGGACCCTCGGGGAGATGAGGGATCTGTATGTTTATTTTGCGATTGGTACTGTACTGTACAGTAATTACACCCCTCTACATTTTGTGAGTTTGAACCCCGCTATTGCCTGCAAATCGATACCGAGATGGGCAGAAAAAAAAAAGAAAAAGAAAAAAAGGTCCTGACCGCCCTCGAATCTGGCCTCCACCGAATGAAGCGCCTCTTGCTCCAAAAAGAACGGACCTGAAAAGGCAGAAAAGCACCAGAGTTCGTCTTGAAACAAAAGGCATCCATCCACACTCATCACCTATTCCCGTCGCCCACCATGCCGACCAAGACGACGTGGAAGGAGATCCCTCCTGTTCCGACGTCGCAGGAGTTTATCGACATTGTGCTCTCGTGGGTTTCCTCTCGTCCCCATTTCAATCCATACAAGCCATGGCTGGGCTGCCCCGTCGTTGCTGGTGCTTTGGATCAAAGCTGCGGCTTCGTTCCCCCGCTGGAAGACAGACTGGCTGACCGAGAGAGCACCATCCCAGGCGTACACAGCGGCGACTCCCGACCCAGATCCGGGCCGGCTTCAAAATCAGTCGAATCCGAGCCTTCTACACTCGCAAAGTCAAGTTCACTCAAGAGACCTGCAGCGAGAAATTCGGCGCCATCGTCCAAAGTTTCCCCGTCCTCAGTATGCGATCCCGACGCCTCTGCCTCCATCCTCAACTTGTCTCCAAGCCTGTCTGTTTCGGAATTGATCGCTCACCACCTGAGCCTTTTTCTCTCTCCAGACGACATTCACCCCTTCCACAAGGACCTCCTCAACACCCTCTACGATGCCGACCACTTCAAGGTGTACGTTGTCCCGGAAGCCTCCTCCTCGAGGACAGTTCCGAACATGCTAACCGGTTTTGTGCCTGGATGTGCAGTGCCCTGGGCCAAGTCTCAACCGCAAAAAATCTGATCGAAACCATCAGCCGCGACTATGTCCGGCTGCTCAAGTATTCGCAGAGCTTGTTCCAGTGCAAGCAGCTGAAGAGGGCCGCACTCGGCCGCATGGCGACTTTGATCAAACGCCTCAGAGATCCATTACTGTATCTCGACCAGGTCCGACGTACGTTCATCTATGCTGCCCCGTCATCGTCTTAACCCGGCTAACATATGAGCACAGAGCATCTGGGTCGTCTGCCTGCCATAGATCCGACCACGCGGACGCTCTTGATTGCCGGACTGCCTAATGGTAAGGCGACTTGCTCCACGTAGTTTAGAGGATGATATTCTGACCAGCTACTAGTCGGCAAGTCGAGCTTCGTGACGTCCGTCAGCCGCGCCGACACTCCAGTCGAGCCATATGCGTATGTAAACCCCGCGGCCATGACTGTCAGCGTGAGCAACTTGCTGAAGCCTTTGACCACAGATTCACGACGAAGAGTCTTTTTGTTGGGCATGTAAGTACTAGCTCTAGCTGGGATTTCGTCGATCGATGCACTGTTGGCATGAAAAGCAGCTAATGACACTTGCCTCAGTTCGACTACAAATACCTTCGTTTCCAGGTGAGGCTTCTGCTGTCCGACAGTCCTGTGAGCA
Organism: Echinosphaeria canescens; assembly: GCA_011319275.2. NCBI lineage: Eukaryota > Fungi > Ascomycota > Sordariomycetes > Sordariales > Helminthosphaeriaceae > Echinosphaeria > Echinosphaeria canescens. The sequence goes on along the minus strand of WXYE02057161.1, from coordinate 5,642 downwards.
GAACTAACATTCCTCTCTCCTGTAGGTTGTGGACACTCCGGGAATCTTGGACCATCCGCTCGAGGAGTTTTCGACCATCGAGATGCAGTCGGTGACAGCCCTAGCTCATTTGCGGGCTGCAATTTGTAAGGAGACTCTTGACACCATGCGCTTGTCCCAACACTGGCACTGACCTCAGACCACCCAGGCTTCTTCATCGATGCCTCGGAGCAGTGCGGCTACAGCCTGCAGGCTCAGATCAACCTCTTCAACTCCATAAAGCCTCTCTTTGCGAGTAAGTCGCTTGGCCGTCCAACTTTGACACTTCCGCATGGTACTAAAATATACGGGCAGACAAGGTCGTGTTTGTGGTGCTCAACAAAATCGACATCATCCGACCCGAGGACCTCGATGAAGAATCTCGCAAGCTCTTGGAGAGCCTCGAGTCGGGCAACGTGGAGATTCTCAAGGCTAGCTGCGCTACGCAAGAGGGAATCCAGGAGTTGAAAAACACCGTTTGGTAAGCAACAGCAGTCACGATATTTCCGTCCTCCTCGCTTTCGCAGCTACTCACCCCGTCGCACACCAGCGAGCGTCTCATTGCCGAGCGTGTTGCCCACAAGATGAAGGCCGGCACATCAGCCAGCGGCGTCGGAACCCGACTCAATGATGTATTGGGTCGGATCCACGTTGCCCAGCCACTGGGCGGCGTTCAGCGCGAAACATTTATTCCCGATGCGGTGAAGATTCTCAAGAAGCGGGATCCAGCCGACCCAGCGAGAAAAATGCTGGCGAGGGATCGGGAAGCGGCAAATGGGGGCGCGGGCGTGTATAACGTGGACATGAGGGAAGGCTGGATGCTGGCCAACGAGGAATGGAAGCACGACAAGATCCCCGAGGTTGTGCAAGGCCAGAACGTGCTCGACTTCGTCGACCCGGACATTGACGCCAAGCTTGCTGCGCTCGAGGAGGAAGAGGAGCGGCTGGAGGCGGAAGGCTACTACAACTCGGACTCGGAAGTGCTGGATGAGTCGGAGGAAGAGGTGCTCCAGAAGGCCGAGATCATCCGGGAGAAGCACCAGCTGATCCGAAACGAGGCGCGGATGCGCAAGTCGCTCAAGAACCGGGCCATGCTCCCGCGCAAGGTGGTGCGCAAGTCCCTGTCGCAGCTCGAGGACCATCTCGACCAGCTCGGCGTCGACACGGTGGAGATCGGCCTGCGGGCTCGCATAGCAGCCCAGCCGCAGAGCCGGGGCCGGTCGACGACGCGCAGCCGAGCCGGCAGCAGCATGGCGGCGGATGGCGCGGACGCCATGGACATCGACATGCCTGACGGGAGCGCAGCCCCGGCGCGGGAGAGGCTGCGGTCGCGCAGCCGGGCGCAAAGCCGAGCGCCGTCCACGAACCGGCTGGTGGACGGCGTACAGGGCCCCCTGGCGCGCACGGCGGCTGAAAGGCAAGGCAAGCTGAGCCAGCGCAAGATGAACAGGATGGCAAGGCAAGGCGAGGCCGACAGGCATACGACGGCAAAGCTGACCAAGCATCTGGTACGTGCCTTTTTGCGGATCTCCTCATCATCTTTATGGTCGGCCCCAGTGGGGTTGCTACAGAAAGTCGATTCACTAACCTCCGGGCGCTCTCTCTTACTAGCTTGTGGGCAAGAGGGGCATTGGCAAGACGAACCATCGCTGAACGAGCTTGGACTTGTGTTGGAGGTGCTGGGGGTGCTGAGTGGGAATTGCGGCAAGCACCTTTAGCACGATAGATGGCGAGTTGGTATGCTTTTGTTCATCTGGGGTGCCTTGGGCCGTGTCAGTTGGACGCCCATGCAAGGTTGTGCTTAATGTAAACATGTACCGACCTCTTTTTGTTTCCCCCTTACTCCACCAGGCAAGATGGAAACCCTCATAGAGTTATCGGTCATCTCAGCCACCTTTGACCCCGATCATGCACTTTTCGGAAGAGTTAAGGAGTCGGGATATAGAGAGGTATTATATGTATAAGCATCACCCCTTCCCTTCCTTGGACTGAGAGACTTGTGAAGACTGAAGACTCCAAATTGGGGGCAGAAGGGGCGGCACTACTTGGTAGCCAACTTGGTTCCAGATGATTCTAGTGCTATCGAACGACGAGGCAGCCATACGGAAGTTACCCCGGAACACGTATGGAAAGCTTCCTCAGCTTTCCGAGTAAATGACAGTATCTAGAATTACCAGCCTTACCAACGCTGCAACTGCAGGACCGGAGTTTGGAGCTTGCCGCCTCTGACTCAACAACTCAGAGTCGGTGCTACTGTACAGTGCCAATCACCCTAGCGTTCGTACACGCTCATTTACTAATCCTGTGTACCTTCCACATTCAAGTCTTTATATACTAACGACTCTACCTCGAGCGAAGCGAGGTCGGGGGTCTGGGGGAACCCCCAGGAAAAAAAAGAAAAGAAAGGGTTAAAAAGTAGAACGGTCTTTTTCCTGGGGGTTCCCCCCAGACCCCCGACCTCGCTTCGCTCGAAGATACTATCGGGGTCAGTAAATGAGCGTGTGCGAACTAGGATATATATGTTTATTTTATGATTGGCTCTGTATCATCGTATAGAGGTAGAAACTCAAGTTTGAGAAAAGATAGAAAAAGAAGAAAATAAGAGAAAATAAATGAATCAAAATAAAAAAAATAAAAACAAAATAAAAAGGAAAGGAAAGGAAAGGAAGAGGAAGGATGAAAAAAAAAGGAAAAAGAAAAGACAAAGTGCCCGCGAGATTGTACTCGAGGTCCTCAAGCAAGTACTTCGGTGGAGCATTTCAAAGCAATTGCCGCTGGCGGGGCTCAGTTGCAACTTTCATTACGTATATGTACTACAATTCAACTTGAACTACTTGATACTCGAACTCTCCACATGACCCCCGACGCCCTCGATCACTTTTCGCATTTCACATTTCCCATCTCACATTTCCCATTCCAAACCCCCCTGCTCTCTTTCCCCGCTTCCCACCTTTTCTCTTGCGCCTCGGTCTGAGGTGCCCCAACCGCCATCATGTGAGTCTGGATCGAGCACGCGCTTGGGCGAGTTTTACTCTGCTCCCCCTGCTTGAGCCTTGACCTACAGTAGCAAGCTGTTGACTTCTTGCCGCTGCTCCTCAGGCGTATCACGTTCAACATCTCCAGCGCCGCGTCCGACGACAAACTCATATCGCTCGAATGCTACCCAGAAATGACCGTCGACACGCTCAAGAGCTCCATCGAACATGAAGAACAGATCCCCCCGGCCTCCCAGCACATATACCAGGACGGCCAGCTCGTGCACGACGGCACCAAGACGCTTGCCCAGCTCGGCGTCGGCGACGGTGACATGCTGGCTCTCTACGTCCGGGACCTGCAAGCCGCGGCAGCACAAGAACAAGGCCAGCAGCGACGGGCCAGAGGGGCGTCTGGAGGCGGGGGGGAACAGGGCAGGGACCCGTCGGTCGAGGACCCGGAGGTGTCGCGGCTCCGGATACTGGGCAACCCGGCAATACGCGCAACCGTGGCCGAGCAGCACCCCGAGCTGGCCGCCGCGCTGGAGGATGCGCCGCGCTTCGCCGCCATCCTCACCGACCTCCGGGACATGGATCGCCGCGGTCGCGACGAGCGCTTCCGCCAGATCCGGCTGCTCAACTCGGATCCCTTCGACCCCGAGGCCCAGGCCAAGATCGCCGAGATCATCCGGCAGGAGCGCGTGGTCGAAAACCTGCAGACTGCGATAGAGCACAACCCTGAAGGTACGAAAGCATCCTTCGTCAAATGGAAGACAAGGCCAAGGCCCCCACTGTTGACCTCTGGCGCCGCCTTCTCTTTCTCCTCCTTCTCCCTCTAGTGTTCGGCCATGTGCACATGCTCTACATCGACGTCGAGGTGAATGGCCATCGGGTCAAGGCGCTCGTCGACTCTGGCGCACAGGCCACCATCATGAGCCCCACGTGCGCCGAGGCGTGCGGCATCATGCGCCTGGTCGACAAGCGCTTCTCGGGCGTGGCCCGTGGCGTAGGCACCGCCAACATCATCGGCCGCGTCCACTCGGCGCCCATCAAGATCGGCTCGCTGTTCCTGCCCTGCAGCTTCACCGTCATGGAGGGCAAGTCCGTCGAGCTCCTGCTGGGCCTCGACATGCTCAAGCGCCACCAGGCCTGCCTGGACCTGGCCGACAACGTGCTCCGGATCCAGGGCGAAAAGATCCCCTTCCTGGGCGAGGCCGAAATCCCGAAGGAGGAGGTGGCGGCCCTGGAGTCAGAGCCACGCGTGCCGGGACCGGCAGGCACGATGATCGGCCAGAAAACGGGGGCCATCTCGGCGTCGGCCCAAGAGTCCAGCGCTGCGGCCTCATCAGTGCCGCCGCCGGCCCCGGCCACCGGTGCAAGCGGCAGCGCCGCCGCCGGCCCTGTACCAGCAGCCTCGGCGTCAGCTCCGGCGCCACCGCCTAGCGCCCCGACGGCACAGCCTTCGTTCCCGCGCGAACATATCAACCAGCTGATGGCTTTGGGGGCCACCGAGCCGAGGGCGATCCAGGCGCTCGAGGCCACAGGAGGGAACCTCGAACATGCGGCCGGTCTGATCTTTGATGACTAGGCGCGTCTGTCGAGCGAACGTCAAGGGTGGACCTATTTGCTGTTGGGTTGGTTGGGTCTTTGCTTTGATCTCCTTCGCTGGGCTTCATCCTCGATTTTATGCACTAGTCTGCGCATTTCCATCACTGGCCCCAGTAGCAGAAAGTCTCCGTTCCCATCTGGCTTCCCCAAGGCGACTTGTTCATTTGCCATGAATTCGGTCGCGCCGTACTCCATAACAGGGGACCGAGGGGGGGAGGAGGGAAGATTTTGGCTAGGAAAGGACCCGTCTGGGCCGGCACTCGCTTCCTTGGTATTGGGCTAGTTATCGTGTCCCGTCTTTTCCCGGGATACGCATCGCGGTGCTGGCTGGCTGTGGCGGCTGTACATGACATGACATATAGAAAGGCCAAGCCTAGCTGGGATATTTGGCGGGAGAGAGTCTTAAACGAAGTGAGCGGGTGGAAAGCCAGCGTACATGAGGGAGGCGATAACTTTAACGGGCAGCGACTCTGTTGTCAACTCTCTTTTTTTTTCTTTCTCCTTTTGACGACCAACGTGGTGTGGTGTGCCCGGCCCGGCCCTTGGCAGCCATACACGTTTAATGACAAGAGCATAGAGCAAACCCTGCCAGGAAGCAAAGTTTCCAATTATCCTGACCTAATACCCTTTGTTTTTTTTTTGCTTGTAGGGGCGTTGGCTGGATTCGTCTCATGCTCCCCCCCTCCCCGTCCCTCCCGCCTTTCCTCCTCCCTCCCCCTTGCCTCATCCCTCCTCCTTCCCTTCCCTCCCAGCCTTGCCACCCACGATGGCGACCCACGTCCGGCCCGAGGAGCAGATGACAGCGGGCCGTGTAAAGGGCGGGCAAAGCAACTGTGTCGGGAGGAGATCTGCAACGCAGTGGCCACTTTGAGGCCAAACCCCTAAGCGCGCCCGGACATGCTAAATCTGAACGACATCACCGTCCGCCTCGGCGGCAGGACCATCCTTGACGGCGCCACCGCAAAGCTGCCCCCGCGCGGCCGCATCGGGCTGATCGGCCGCAATGGCGCCGGCAAGACGACGCTGGTGAAGGTGATCTCCGGC
>WXYE02056125.1:0-19873 GCA_011319275.2 Echinosphaeria canescens | reverse complement strand
ATCGGGTGCCAGATGTGTCTTTCTCCCTTGTTCTTTTTTCCTTTCTAATTAATGACCTTTCGGGACGCTTCTGGTTTCCCGCCTGGGGGTGTGTGTACATGGTCGGAAGGAAAAGCATCTTCCTTTTGGGTTCTCCCTTGCATTATTATTATTTTTTTTTTCTTTTTTTTCGCATGTTTATAGATCCAATGTTGGCGACTCCCCTGTACATGTACCTGTGTTTTTCTCTTTCCCGTGGCCCCCCTCCTCGCGGAGTCAAGGGTCGCCCACAATACGGCAGCATGTTGGTCGGACGGAACACTGGACTGTCTTGGATCGCTCGGCCCCCCATCGATACGACTTTTTATTGTCCTTTTTCTCCCCTTAGCACAGATAATCGCCTCCTCGCTCATCAGCAACGGCAGCACAACCGATACATCGAGTCTCTGACCGGCCCCCCCTCATCAGAACTCCGCTGCTATGTCGCTCCGATGGCGCGAGGAGGCATCCACGATCTGGTCACGCTGCGCTGGGCCCAGGTTGATAGATGATACCCCTCCTCGCTTTTCTCTCTTTTGTCCTTTCTCTTGTCCTTTGGATCTCTGGAGTGGAGACAAGGGCGAGACATGTAACTATCTCTGTACATCAACGAAAAAGAGGCGAGACAGCTTCACAGCTAGCTTTGAGGGGGACGATCGGGGTGACTGGCGACCCAAACACAACAGATATCTATTACAAATATTCTATGCTTGCTACATCAGAACTGATGCATTTTGCCGCCGTTAGAGCTCCGCCTCCCTGTGAGTCACCCTGTGTACAGCCGCCTTCCTGAGCATTTCCACAGCCAGCCTGGGGCTATCCACAACTTTCTTCCCTTCGTGCAACTCCTGAGGTTTGAGCACCCGGCGTTTCGGGTGGACAGCCCTCGTTTGATGCAGGGCTCCGCCGCCTGTCAGGTAATGACCACAAGCGGATGCATACATACTAATTTCCCGTAAAACCGATACTAAGAAAATACTCGTCCTTTTTCTTCTTCTTTCTTCTTAATAATCACAAGCACTTTACTTACCTTTTCGCCCTTCGAGGAGCTTGCGACGAGGCCGGGGGTCTGGGGGTTCCCCCCAGGAAATGGTCGCTCTATATTTCATCTTCTTTTTTTTTTCCTGGGGGTTCCCCCCAGACCCCCGGCCTCGTCGAAAGCTCCTCGAAAGGCAGAAAGGCTTCTATTAAAATCTCGGGTTTTCCTTTCCGCTTTAATAGTTATCGAGATATCATAAAAAATAGATTATGGTGGCTAAGACTGCATTCGCTTACTGCAGAAAATAGCAATTGCTTATATCCATTACCTACCTGGCTGCCTGGCTGTGTGTCCAGGAAGGAAAGTCCTCGCCAGGGACTTTTTACGCTTTGTCGCGTGCCCAGTTTAGCCAAGGATGCTTGCCGGTGCCATCGAGATGGGTCAAACACTGCGGCGATCGCACTGGCGGCCTGCCTACCATGTACATGCGATAGAGACAGCCCACGTGATTGGCGACATACGCGCCCCGCCCAAGTCCCGCGGGCGCCAAACCGGGTGACGAGGACGGGCGGGCGACGACAACTGATACAAACAAGGGCAAGGCGGCAGCAGGGGAGGGGAGGCGGGTGGCGACGGGCAAAGGATAAGGGAGAGAGAAGCTGGAAACGAGCGGATAGGAGAAGAAGAGGCAAGAAGGCCCGGCCCAATGCACTGGACTTATGCGCCTTCTGACATGGCATTCGTCGAGTTGGATATCAAGTTGGATGCTTCGTTCGTAACCGGGTAAATACCATTCGCCCCCTCTGATGCTTTCTCTATGTAGCATGCGATACCTTGCCTCTACCTATTGTTCTGTTGATATTCACACCCCTTTTCCTTTTCCCTTTCTTGGGGTGCAAGTCACCTATGTCCCGTAGACGCGTCCAGACGGCGGCTCAGGTCAAAGTCGATTGGCGATTAATCTTGTCCCTCCGTCTTTTTTTTTTTCTTTTCTTCTCCCCCTTTTCTTTGGTCTCTGTCTGTCCTTCACCCCTGTCATCGAACCCTTTTGATGACATCCTCGTTCCATTTCCCGATCCTAGCTAGCTTCTCTACATCCGTTTATTCCGACCCAGAATTTTTCTCGGCTGTGGAGTCTCTCTCATACCATCCTTTCCACTTCTCCTTTTTCTTTTTTTCTTCTATCCGAAGCTTCTCGGACCCACGGTTGCAAACGCGGCAAGCAGCCTTCATGCATGAGCAGGGGTTCCAAATTGGATGATGCTGCACGGCGCTAATGCACGTTTAAAGGAGGTTCGACCCGGGATTCCGGAACAACTCACGATCGAAGAAGGAGAAGGAAGAAAAAAAAGAGACAGGGCCAGGGCATGCCCAACTTCCCCGGGCTGCGGTTGCCGCGGGCAGGTGCATATACAGTGTTCACTTTGATATAAGTTAGCATGGGGGGCTCGTCGTCATCTCCTGGCAAGGCCCGACATTATACGTAAATTACCGAAATATCAATTTGACTTATCCACGCCCGTGCGGCGGTTGAATTCTCTTCTCCGAGTTCAATATAAGTCGCCGAGAGAGCATAACATATACAGTAAGTAACACGTACAAAAATAAGGCCGGTGGCAATGCATCGGTGATGCCGGCTTGCGGTTTGCGATTTGCCTTCAGCCCCGACTGTTGTCAGCCAAGACAGCACGATGAATGATGAATGATGAATGATGCATTTCTCATCACCATTGCCCCCCAGCCTCACGCTGCTTCGCAATCCTCGCTCCCTCTCGATGCCCAACACCAGCTCCTCACGGAATTGTGGGCTTCCCTCTGGTGCAACATACGACGCGCCTCGCCCAACCACAGCACAGCAGCTGACGTCAATGAGAAAGAACGAACTCCCTACGGCCCTTTTTGACGTACGTGTTGGTTTTCCGCCAACCTATCAACACCCCAACACCACAGCCATGACACCGGGCAGTGCCACCCTGACAATGTTCGATTCGCGGAGACTACGGATGCAAATAAACAAAAGAAGGAAAAAAAAACACCAGAAACATGTACCCAAGCCTGTGGTTCATGGGATGCAAGATCTGCCCGACTAGAGCCCACAAGCGAGCCTCGGGAGCCTGTCCTCTCGTTTGGTGAACCGTGAGACCGACCATCCGGTGCCTTGGGCTTGGGCTTTTTCACGTTCATGTCGCCCCGTCCTGTGTTGCATTAAGGGGGTCCCTATTCCAAGGTCCCGCCGAGGTGGTACTGCCACCCGAAGTCGACGGGTCACGAATCTCTGTACATGGTACGGACAGAAAGGTACAGTAGGTCGGTAGACATGTACTGTACATTGCTGTGGTACTACTGTACTTCCAAAAGTCCTACCTGGTCTGTACGTATTTCGCAAAAGAAATCGTCTTTGGTCTCGAGATGTCCAACCAGTCATTCGAGAGAGTCCGTCCCTCTTTGCAACTCGATCCTCGGCCTGCTCGCCAAGCTGTAGTCGGTGTGACAGCCGTGGAGGAGTCGTGTGCTTGGCAAGTATTCTTGGGCTGTTGATATTCATGCCCTGCCAGACACTCGCCTCCTCTATAGGCGTTGTTTGCCTGTCTCGTATGCAACCCCCCTCTCCTCCTCGAGAAACGGAGGTTGAGTACATTGAGTATGAGCAGTCACTCTCCACAAAACGTCACTGTATCTTGGGTTTTGTTTTCTAGTACAGTGCCAATCACAAGATAAACATGTAGATCCTAGGGGCCGTACATGCGCTTGATTAACCCCGATTATACTATCACTATAGTCTCTTCGAGCTTGCGAGGTCGGGGGTCTGGGGGGAACCCCCAGGAAAAAAAAAAAAAAAAAAAGGCTGAAATATAGAGCGACCTTTTCCTGAGGGTTCCCCCCAGACCACCGACCTCGCTTCGCTCGAAGCAGTCGTTAGTATATAAGGACCTGAATGACGTGGAAGGTACACGGGGGCAGTAAGTGAGCGTGTACGAACCCTAGGGCAGAATCTGCATGTTTATTTTTTGCTTGGTACTGTACGTGTGTGGTTGTCCCGGCCGGACGCGTTGTTGTCATGATCTTTCAACAAACGTCAATACCTAGGGATGCCGTGTCATAACTCGATGGCGTATTCCCAAAGATCTACTCTCGAAAAGGACACAAGGGCGAGGAATCAATCACGCCTTCACCATATTTCCAATGGTACAGTACATGCCTATCAACGATCAACGAGCCCCCGCCTGCTCTGGGCTGAGACATCAAGTCTCGTCGCGGTTTGGTCGGGCAAGTAGCCAACCAAGCCAAGTCTGCTGAGACGTGAATCCGCCCTCGGCTCAGTGAGCACCCCAGGGGAAGGGAGGGGGTGTTGACATCCACAACCCTAGCCCCAAGCAGAGACGGGGCTCGCCCGCGGCTTAGCCAGACCCGTCCTGAGACAGAAATTTTTTTTTTTTTGACCAGGCGGGCTGGCGGGCTCGGATGCAATTGCTACCGAGGCTTGCATTGATGGGATGAGTTTGTCGCATCTGATCTCAGATCTGGGGGTAGACATCCCTGGATCGCTCGCACGGTCATGTTAGAATGGTTCACCCCGAGACATGTAGACAGGAAGTCGAGACGCGATCGAAAAGGGGTTGGGGTGGCCATGGGATCGGACCGAGCAAGAAAGGGCCGCTTCACAAGGGAAAAAATGAACATAAAATAAAAACAAAAAGAATAGCGGCAATCACGTACGTTCTCCTGACCAGCGGCATCTCCCTCCTGACCCTCTCCCAGAGGTCGAGGTCAATGTCGACCAGGCCCATGGCCCCCACGGCCCCTTCCTCCACCGCGCCGTCCTCGCCCACGCCCCCGAGCCGGCACACCACGGTGCCCCACGGGTCCACCGCCATGCTGTGGCCGTAGCTTAAACGGCCGCCTGGGCCGCCGCTACCGCCCCCTCCTCCACCGTCATCGTGATGCACGCCGACCTGCGCGGCCGCGACGACGTAGCACTGCGACTCGATGGCGCGCGCGCGCAGCAGCACCTCCCAGTGGGCGCGGCCTGTGCGCACAGTGAAGGCCGACGGGTAGGTGATGATGTGCGCGGGCTGGTGGCAGGGCTGGTGATGGTGGCTGGTGCTCTCGGGGGGAGAGGGTTCAGATCCGGATTCAGATCCAGAGGGGGCAGTGGAGGAGGAGGGGGAGGAGGAAGAAGACTCGGCCGCACGGCCCGGGTGGGCTAGGCGCACGGCCGGCTCGGGAAAGCGCAGGTCGAAGCAGATCTGGCTGCCGACACGGCCGACGCCGTCGACGTGGAAGGGCGGTACGACGGCGGCGCCGGCGCGCACCGAGGCGCTCTCGCGCAGCGAGCCGTAGTCGAACAGGTGCAGCTTGTCGTAGGAGGCGTGGGCGAGCAGGCGGCCGGTGGCGTCGATGTGGATGGTGCGGTTCAGGAGCTTGGTGGGCGTAGGGGTAGGAGTAGGAGTAGGAGTAGCAGCAGCAGCAGTAGTAGCAGTAGTAGTACTTGAGCCGGCAAGATCCGGTTCGCAGGGCACGTGAATGCCGACGTTGACGGCGAGCTGGCACTCCTTGGCGGCGAGCTGCAGGCCCTTGACGAAGGGGCTCTGCGACATAGGCTGGGCGAGGGCGAAGGACTGCTTCGCGGACTCGGGCATGTAGTCGGATGCCTCAGGGAGGAAGAGGACCTGGCTGGGGTGGTCAGGAGACATGATGGCCTGGGTGTCGTAGAGTGACGGCGCCACGACATAGTACGTGCTTGTACACTATGAGAGAGCCGCTCCCTACCTTGGCACTGGCCGCTGCTGCCGTCCTCATCAAGCGCACACACTGCTCCAGGTTGTGTGCCATGGATGAGGTCGAGCAGATCTGCCCGATGGCCTGGGGAGAGAGCACTGTCAGCGTTGTCATAACCTAGAAAACTCATGGCTATGGGGACGATATAAGGTAGGGACAATACGGTACCACGATCGCCATGATAACAAGTTAAAATCTTCGCTTCGTGTTGCTTTGATATTATTGGGTTCGGTAATAGAGCCTTTGGGAGGGCATGAGGGGGGTAGTTCGATGTGCGTACGATAAGAACTTTCTCTTTCTCCGGCAGTCGCGGCCCGTTGAAGGCGGCCCGTCATGAGGCCGGTATTGCATGGAGACCGGGCCGGGATCGGAAAAGCGGACACCCCACATGGCACATGGCGTGGTGGGGTTGTGAAGTGCCAAGTCAGTCCTCTAGTCAGATTTGGAAGGTGCAAGTTCACCTTTCGAAAACTAGCCGACGGACGAAGCAGCTTCAATTTGGAAACTCGTCGAAGAGACGTTACGGAAACGTGACCGAGACCGACCGAGACCCAACCGAGACCATCTCTCGCCTCTGCCTCCTGACCTCCGACGCGACCCCGATATCCAGAGCGGGGCTTCATCCCATCCCCCAAACGCAAAAAGGGAGCGCACAACAACACAACCACCACCACCACCACCACCACCATGTCCATCATCCAGCAGCACACGTCGTCGTCGCTCAGCGACGCCTGGCGCACGGTCGACATCGACGCGCTGACAGAGGACTCGTGCGTCAACTTCGACACGGCCACGCTGCGGCCGCCGCTGCCGGAGGTGAGCGAGGCCGAGGCGCGCCAGCTGGCCGGCCAGGTACGCCAGCTGCTGCGCGGCGGCGACGCCGAGGGCGCCCTGCGCGGCTGCCTAGAGATGCCCGTCTACAGCGGCAGCGACCTGGCCAAGGAGGCCCACCTGCAGACCGTCATCGAGGTGCTGCAGTCCATCAAGGCCAGCGAGATGACGCCCATGCTGCAGCGCATCTACGGCTCCGACGGCGGGAGCGAGTGCCTGGACGTGCTGATGAAGTACCTGTGAGCCCTTGCCTGCCTTCTTTCTCCCTTTACCCTCCACCCTCCACGGCTGTTCCAGGACGATCATCAGGCACAAGTGCTTGCTAGCTCGACACTGACTGGACTGGATTGGGCTTCCCTGGCGGCAGGAACAAGGGCATGTCGGCGTCGCCCGCGGCCAGCAGCACCACCCCGAGGACACCCACGCGCATGACACCACAGCAGACCGGCTTCAGCCAGATGTCGGGCCGCCCCGGCGCAGCCAACGAGTCGACCGGTGCCGCCATGAGCGTGCTGCTGAGCTGGCATGAAAAGGTGGTCGAGGTCGCCGGTCTGGGCTGCATAGGGCGCGTCATGACGGACTGGAGGAGGGTATGAGCTTTGCCCGTGTCTCTTCCGACAAGTCCAGATGTTTGCATGCGAGGATTCAAGCTTGAGCGACCAGGCACGGGCAGGGAGGAGGGGCTGACGGCACATGAGCCAAGAGTATGGTGGGTGCTTTATTCACCGATCAAATGCTTTGGCAATATGTCGGCCGACGTATACACAGCGATTGTTGCCTTCCCTAGCAACCCACATGCCCTCCTGCCATACGTTCTTGTTTGAGACGGTCAATCTTTTCTGGTCAGGCCCTTCTTGCGGCCGCGGAAAGAGGGTGTTTTTGTATCCTGCCCTGTCGGCTCTACATCTACAGTGCCAATCACAAAAGAAACATGTAGATCCTAAGGTCCGTACACGCTCACTAACAGACCTCGATTATACTATTGCTATAAACATCTTCGAGCGAAGCGAGCTTGGGGGTCTGGAGGGTACCCCCAGGAAAAAAAAAAAAAAAAATAATGAAATATCGAGTGACCTTTTCCTGGGGGTACCCCCCAGACCCCCGGCCTCGCTTCGCTCGAAGTAGAGTCGGGGAGATGAGGGATCTGCATGTTTATTTTGTGATTGGTGCTGTATGCTGGCCTGTCTATTTGTCCTCCAGAACATCTTTCAAGTTGATTTGTCCGCTTCCGCGCGCGAGTGGTTTAGGCTGGTCGGGCGACTCGCTCCACCCCATCATGTAGATGATCCTGAAGGTGGCGGGTATGGTCCCGTCTTCGTTGCCGTGCAGCTCCCGGTAGATGGCCTCGTTTGCAAGCAGCACGTCCCTGCCCAGGCCGGCCATCTCGCGCGCCAGGATGGCGCTGCTCTCGCCCATGGCCTGCAGGTCCTGCATCAGGGCGAAGGTGTCCGGGTAGTCGACGATGATGTCGTCGACGTCGACGGTCAGCATGCGGAAGCCGGCGCGCTGCATCAGGCCGCCGACGTCGCGCACGTCGGCCAGCGGCGACACGTGCGGCGACAGGCCACCCCGGCGCTCCTGCTCGGCCAGCTGCAGCGACGTGCGCAGCTCGAACAGCGTGTCGCCGCCGAGCATGGCGCCCATGAAGGGGCAGTCCGGCCGCAGCAGGCGGCTGATCTGCACGAGCATGCCGGGCAGGTCGTTGATCCAGTGCAGGCTCAGGCTGCTGAGCACCATGTCGAAGGAGGCCGGCTCGAACGACGGGCCGCCGCCGGGTCGGGGCAGCAGGATGCTCTCCTCGTCGGGGACGACGCGGCGCGTGATGCGCAGGCGGTCGTTGAAGGGCAGGTCGGCGTCGCGGTAGAGGAGCGCCTCGGACGAGTCGACGGCAACCAGGTCGGAGATGCGGGTGGAGAGGGGGGGCAACGCGGGATTGGACGGGTCCGGATCAGGGTTCTCGCGCGTCAGGGCGCGGGCGATGTTACACGAGTTGGCGCCCAGGTCGAGGACGCGGGAAAAGTCTCGCTTGATGTCCTAGTGCGAGGGGGGAGGGGAGCCATGGGTGGTCGTCAACAAAGGTCTCAAAGTGGCCAGGACGGAAGAGGTGCGTACTAGCAGACGTTCGCACAGGCGGAAGGCGGCTTCATCCTTGAGGTAGTCGGCCTGCCTGCTCTGCTCGACATTTGCAGCAGCGCGCTCCTTCTGCAGCCACTTGGTATTGCGATTGAAGACCTGAAAGCTTGAAGGGCCGGAGGCCTGGAATGCGTATGCTCGACGGGGTGTGGATAGACCCGAAGCTCGATGGAGTTGAAAGCCCCTCGCGGGGGACGCGCAGGCCCTGGCCACTCTCAATCGCATGCTTGAGGATATGGCCCGACAGGGCGTTGGCGCTGCATCGTCAAGCCGCCACCTGATGAAAGGAGGACAGAGGACGAAGCGATAAGAGATTTTGGGACGATAAGGTTGACAAGGGTGTGAGGCCGATGACGCTAGGAAAGCCACACCGACGAGCCGACGAGGTTGCAACGGACAAAAAGCGGTCTAACCGCATCTGGCTGCACTAGCCACGAATCTGGCCCATCAAATGGAGCATGGAGCCGCACGACTCCACAAGACAGCAACGAAGTTGCGACTGCCACATGGGAGAGAGCGGATTACTAGTGCCCGTCAGATGCTATGAAATCCCGTCCTATGCGGTTGCTGGGGGTCGAGTCTCGATGATAATAAGCTGTGTCGAATCCTCGAATCCAAGGCCCGCAGGACATGGTGCCGTGCTGGACTGTCTGACTGTTTTGTTGTCCCTTCTTCTTTCTTCTGTGCATGATAATAATAGTCCATACCACATCTGGTTCTGATTTGCCAAAGTGCGGAAATTGGACTGAGCTCGACGGCGCGCGACAACTCGGAAATCGGAAATACGCGCCATCACGGATCGACCTGGCTTCGACAAGTGCCTTGCGCCTGTGACCCGCACAAGTCAGCGCCGACGGGCCGACAGCCACCACGACAACGACGGGTCATCACAACGACGACCATGACGTTCAGCGCCACAACGCTCACCTGAGAGCAATTACTCCCGTCGTCACCCTCCCCTCCCTCCTCCCTCCTCCCTCCTCCCCCCTCCCCCCCATCTTCCCGTACGGTTCTTCCGGTTCCTCCGGCCCCTCCGGCTCTATCCCCCGGTTGACCGCTCCCGGAGAGCGCCCGCGCACTGCGATCTCGACCTCGACCTCCCAACATGGCTTCCTCGGGGGGATCCGGCTTCCTCGGCCGCTCCAGCAACAGCAATGCCACCATGCGTGGCCTGGTCCAGTTCATCGCCGACCTACGAAACGCAAGGGCAAGGGAGCTCGAAGAGAAGCGCATCAACAAGGAGCTGGCCAATATAAGGTGCGTCTCCCGCCCGCTCGCCTGGGCGCATCGTTCCCGGTCCCTGGTTGCTTACTGCATGTCGTTCGTTCGTTCGCCGCTAACTAAGCCTCGTCCGTCATTGCAGAAACAAGTTCAAAGGTTCGCGCACTCGTCCTTGGATCCAGAGCGATGGCCTGCCCTTCAGCATCTGACATATTTGTCGCCCCCTCCCCTGTGTATAGACGGCAACCTCAACGGATACCAGAAAAAGAAATATGTCTGCAAGGTGTGTGCGCGCGTGCGGGAGCCGGCGTCTTCGACTTGGCCTTGGCCCTGCCCCTGCCCCTCCCCCCTTACAAACTCTTGAGGATCCAACTTGGCTCACAGCTGCCGAGCTGCCCACCACCTCCAGCTTCTGTACACATACATCCTCGGCTGGAACGTCGATTTTGGCCACCTCGAGGCCGTCAACCTCATCTCGGCTTCGAAATACTCGGAAAAACAGATCGGCTACCTTGCCATGACCCTGTTCCTCCACGAGAAGCACGAGCTGCTGCACCTGGTCGTCAACAGCATACGAAAAGACCTGCTCGACCATAACGAGCTGTACAACTGCCTTGCCCTCCACGCCATAGCCAACATTGGCAGCCGAGAAATGGGAGAGGCTCTCAGTGAGGAGGTCCACCGGCTGCTGATATCACCGTATGTGGCATCTCCTGGACACTTGCACCCACACCCAAGGCAGACGAGCGCGCAAAAAAAAAAAAAAAAAAAAAAAAAACACCATGCCATGTTTTCAGCTGACATACTTGACAGCACGTCCAAGTCTTTCGTAAAGAAGAAGGCTGCTCTGACACTGCTCCGGCTCTACCGCAAGTATCCAGAAATCGTCCAGCCCCAGTGGGCCGAGAGGATAATATCCCTCATGGACGACAACGACCTGGGCGTGGCACTGTCGGTGACGTCCCTGGTCATGGCCTTGGTGCAGGATAACCTGGACCAGTACAAAGGCGCATATGTCAAGGCCGCCGCAAGGTTGAAGCGCGTCGTAATCGATGGAGACTACACGTCCGACTACCTATACTACAAGGTTCCATGTCCGTGGATACAGGTCAAGCTTCTGCGGTTACTGCAGTACTTCCCACCGTCAGGTACGCCGCCCCATCTCTTCTCCCAGAGACTCGAAAGAATGACCGTTTCGCTCACCAGCACAACAACAAAACAGACGACAGTCACACGCGTGAGATGATCCGGGGGTCGCTCCAAAAGATCCTGGATGTGGCCATGGAGACGCAGAAGAACGTGCAGCAAAACAACGCCCAGAATGCCATCCTGTTTGAGGCTATTGACCTCATCATCCATCTTGACACGGAGAGCGCGCTGCTCAGGCAGATCTCGTCACGCCTCGGCCGCTTCATCACGTCGCGCGAGACCAACGTGCGCTATCTGGGCCTCGAGGCCATGACCCACCTCACCGCCCGCGCCGAGACGCTCGAGCCCATCAAGCAGCATCAGCACGTTATCATCGGCTCGCTCAAGGACCGGGACATCAGCGTGCGGCGCAAGGGCCTCGACCTCCTCTACAGCATGTGCGATGCCACCAACGCGAACGTCATCGTCGCCGAGCTGCTCAAGTACCTGCAGAACGCCGACTTTGCAATCCGGGAGGAGATGGTGCTCAAGATCGCCATCCTGGCCGAGAAGTACGCAACCGACGTGCAGTGGTACGTCGACACGTCGCTGCGCCTGATCGCCATGGCCGGCGACCACGTCAGTGAGGAGGTGTGGCAGCGCATCATCCAGATCGTCACCAACAACGAGGAGCTGCAGGTCTACGCGGCCCAGAACATCCTGCAGTATGCGAAGCAGGACCACTGCCACGAGACGCTGGTCAAGATTGCCGCCTACATCCTGGGCGAGTTTGGCCACCTGATCGCGGAGGAGCGCGGCTGCAGTCCCATCGAGCAGCTCATGGCGCTGCAGACCAAGCTGGCGGCCTGCTCGTCGGCCACGAGGGCCATGATCCTGTCCTGCTTCATCAAATTCGTCAACCTCTTTCCCGAGATCAAGCCGCAGCTGGTCGACATCTTCAACATCTACAGCCACACGCTGGACCCGGAGCTCCAGCAGCGCGCGTGCGAGTACCTGACGCTGGCGAGCATGCCGACCGACGACCTCTTGCGCACCGTGTGCGACGAGATGCCGGCCTTCCCCGAGCGCCAGTCAGCCCTGCTCCTGAGAGTGCACCAGAAGCACGCCAACACGAGCGACAAGCGGACGTGGGTGGTCGGCGGCAAGGACGCGAACCTGGACGCGGCCGAGCTGAGCATGGCCAAGAACCCTGGTCTCCGGAGGTCGGTCAGTGCACAGATTGCCGCCGCCGCGAACGGGAGCGGGAACGGGAACGGGAGCTCGACGGGGCCCAACGGGCACTCGGCAGCCAACGACCTCATGGGGCTCGACATGGGCAGCGCCACCGGACCGGGCGAGGCCAAGACTGTCAAGCACGCGCCGCCCAACCTCGCCAGCGCGGCGCACCTGTCCCCGGGCTGGGAGAAGGGCTACAACCACCTGATGCTCAAGCCGGTCGGCGTGCTGTTCGAAGACGGCCAGCTGCAGGTGGGCGTGCGGTCCGAGTACCGCGGCCAGATGGCGTGCCTGATCATGTACTTCAAGAACAAGACGCCCGCGACCATCAGCTCCTTCACCACCACGCTGGACCTGCACGAGTCGGCGCGCGAGGCCCTGACCTGGGACGTCAAGGGCCTGCCGGACACGAGCCTCGCGCAGGGCACACAGGCGCAGCAGATGATCATGTTCGAGGCGCACAGGGTGTTCGACAAGAGCCCCACCATGCGCATCAGCTACCTGGCCGGCGCGCTGCAGGCCGTCACCATCATGCTGCCCGTCACCGTGCACAAGTTTATGGACGCGACTGAGCTGTCCGGGGAGGACTTTTTCAAGCGCTGGAAGCAGATCGGCGGCGCGCCACGCGAGGCCCAGCACATAGTGGGGCTGGCACCGGCACGCGCGGGCAGTGGTGGTGGTGGCAGTAGCGAGCCCACGGAGCGCGAGATCACTGAGTCGTTCATCCGCAATGTGCTCGAGGGCTTCCGGTGGGGGCTGCTGAACGGGGTGGACCCGAACCAGAAGAATTTTGTGGGCGCGAGCGTCATGCACACGTCCGAGGGCGGCAAGTTTGGGTGTCTGTTGCGGCTAGAGCCGAATTACAGCAGTCAGGTGAGAGGAGCCTTTTGAGCGGTTGCTCACCCTTCCTCCCCCTCCCCCTCCCTCCTCTCCTTCTTCAAGCAGGATGCTAACTTGGGGACGCCACCACCACCTTGCTACAGATGGTCCGCTTGACGATACGAGCCACGGATGAGGCAGTCCCACCTGTGCTGCTGAAGCTGATGAGCGACAGGCTGTCGGCGGGCGTCTCGACGATGCCGGAGAAGGCCGTGCCACCATCGGTGAGCGAGATCTCGGATGCTTTCCGGAACGTGATGGTAAGATGAAACGAAAGTGCAAGGAGGAAGGGGAAAGGGGGAGCACGTGCAAACGTCTGGTATAAAAAGAGAAGGCAAGCCGGCTTTTTTTCTCTGCCTTTGGACACTTGTTGCGCGTCGTGTTCGTTATTGTTGTCGTCGGTCTGCGGACCAGCTCTAGATTGGGCATTCAAGATGTTGAAAGTATAGCTGTAGCGAGAGTTGAGTTGTCCTGCGCCTCACCCTGGCTGTGTCTGTCCATCCAGTCAAGAAGCAAGTTTGTTTTCGGCGGGTGGCGGCTGCGAGAAGGCACTTGTTTTGATATAATACGGGATGGGCGGGGGCTCTTCCAAGCGTATGCTACCTCCAACAACGAGCTGAAGATATATATACGTTCCCATATTTTAGGTGCACATCCTGTACCTGGGCAATAACTTGTGTACTCGTGCACTAACCTAACGACTCCCTTTCAAGCGAAGCGAGGCCGGGGGTCTGGGAGGAACCCCCAGCAAAAATAATGTTGAAAGGGTAAAGCCTGTTTTTCCTACCTCCAACCTTCGTTTTCCTGGGGGTTCCCCCCAGACCCCCGGCCTCGCTTCGCTCGAAGGTGTTGTTTTTATTAATGATAATAATGATAATAATAGGCTGAGTTCGATTTATAAAGGTCGTATCTAGAGTAGGACTGTATCTACCCTCTACCCTACTCCGATCCCAATTGTGGCACTAGGCCTATTTAGGCATGCTGGCTCCAACAACAAATCGGCCATGCTGGCATGACATGCAAGATATAATTGTTCCCAATATTCTTGAGTGCCCATACATGGGCAACACCGTTTGTGAGACCAATAGTTGGAGGTGAGGTGGTTGAGCCTGGTCAGCCCGTGCAGCTTATCGAGGAAGGAGCTTCCAACCCTGCAGGTCAATAAATACCCAACCCCGCAATCGATGTCATCATCTGGAAGGAGCATGTGGATCAAGCTTCAGCCTCGAGCATGATCCGAGCTTCCTTCCTGCACTGCTTCAACCAACCACCATTCTGGATTCGGCTTCTCTTGCTAGGTAGGCGCTCTTGCTACTCCTCTTGTCTAGTATACCTCCAGTGCCCGTTATTCTCGGCCTTGCCATACTGTATCCTAACCACCGGCTGCATCTCTTTGATCGAGCAGCTGCTATCTTCTGCAACGCTTCGAGTCAGCTCCGCCGCCGCCTGCTCTGCTACGGCTCCTGCCACGACAGCCCTCGGTCCTCGTCGGCCTTTTACCCCCATTCTCCCAGCTAGTCAAAGGCTGTCCGACTGTGTCTCTGCCGTTGGGCACATCCAAGCCACTCCAGAGCCAAATCTGCATCCGCATCCGCGCCTACACTCGCACCCACACCCGCACCGGCATCCGCACCCGCATGCGCGTCTGCATCTGCATCTCATCGCCAGCGCGCATATCCCCAAGGTGGCCGACGTCATCCCCCTGCTCCTCAATATCAGCTTAGGCGACACGAGGCGTCTGATCCCGTCCCTCGAGCCCGCCCCCATGCCGAACACACTCAACTTCGTCACCTTCAACCAGGACCACAGCTGTCTAGCTGTCGGTACCTCAAAGGGCTTCCGCATCTACCACACCGACCCCTTCTCCAAGATCTTCAACAGTGACGATGGCAACGTATCCGTCATCGAGATGCTCTTCTCGACCTCGCTGGTCGCCCTCATCCTCTCGCCCAGACACCTCATCATCCAAAACACAAAGGTAAGCGCGCACCGAGCCTGTTTGGCGTCGGCCGATGGCCAGATTGGCAAGACTGCCAACATTCTAACCATGCCCCCCCCCCCCCGTCTAGCGAGCGTCCGTAATATGCGAGCTCACCTTCCCCTCGGCCGTCCTAGCCGTGCGCCTCAACCGGAAACGTCTTGCCGTCGTTCTCGAAGAGGAGATTTACCTGTACGACATCCAAAACATGAGCCTGCTCTACACCATCGCAACCTCGCCGAACCCCCTCGCCATCTGCGCCCTCTCCCCTTCCTCGGACAGCTGCTACATCGCATACCCGCTGCCGAAGCCGCGCGAGGAGGTCCCCGGCGAGAGCGGCAAACGCCCAGCCCACGCCCCGCCCCTGTCCAACCTTGTTCCACCGACCACCGGAGCCGTGCTGCTGTTCGACACCATCACGCTCAAGGCTGCTAATGTCATCGAGGCGCATCGGTCGCCGCTCAGCAGCATCTCTATCAACAGCGACGGAACACTGCTCGCCACAGCCTCAGAAACAGGAACCATCATCCGTGTCTTTAGCGTGCCAGAGGGACAGAAGCTTTATCAGTTCCGCCGGGGAACTTACCCCTCCACCATCTACAGCATGTCCTTCAACCTCAGCTCCACCCTTCTCTGTGTGTCGTCCACAACCGACACGGTCCACATTTTCCGCCTGGGCAGGACTGGGCCGAATGGCAGTAACGGTGGTTCGCTCCTGGGACGGCCCGGCGGCAACGCAAGCGAGTCCCCGGCCTTGCGCCAGGACCGGTGGTCGCGAGCAAGAAGCCAAGACAGCGACGAGAACTCGCCGGGCAGTAACGCCGGCGGCGGCGGCGGTGGCTCTCCGCGCAGCGAAACGACCAACGAGAATGTGACCACGGCCGACAGCTCGGGTGGCAACGGGCTTGGCGCAGCGGTAACGCAACTGGCGCACGCTAGGAGACAAAGCGGCTCGGCCGGGTCCTTGGCCGGTCTGCTCCGGCGGTCGTCGCAGATAATGGGTCGCAGTGTCGCCGGGGTTGTTGGGTCATACCTCCCACAAACAGTCACTGAGATGTGGGAACCGCAGCGGGACTTTGCCTTTATCAAGATCCCCAAGTCATCTGCCAACAGCAGGCTCAGAAGCGTGGTCGCCATGAGCAGCAACTCTCCGCAGGTCATGGTGGTGACGAGCGACGGGGGCTTTCACGTCTTCAACATCGACATGGAGCAGGGCGGAGAGGGGTACCTGGTGAAGCAGGTTTCGTACGTGCGATCCAGATGGTATTTTTTTTTTTTTCCGACAGCAAGTGTCTCGCCAGTGTTGCTAACTGTTGCTGTGTAGGGTCCGCGACGAGGACGACGCACTAGATGTCTCTGGATACACAAACTAGGAGTTCAGCGGTGAAGGGAGAGCCGAGGGGGCGGAACTCGGAGATTCTGTCGCGACGGAAAGCATTAACAAGCGCGGGAAACAAAAAGACTCGTTTCACTCTGATGCGTCAGAACCCGGGAGCTGCGACACGGGCGTTGACATTGAAGATGATTTCTTCGCGACCGACGTCTACCGAGCGGTCCAGTCCAAAGAAGGATCATAGCAGGATCTCCGGCGGGCTCTCCCCCAGTCACCTGGCCAAGAACTCGCCCAGCCATCTGACCAACAACAGGTCAGCCATCAAGCTGAAGACGACGGCAAGACAGACCACAGCCGACCAAAAGAGGCGGAGAGGTCATACAGCTCGGAGTGGACATGCAGCTCGGACGGAGAGGATGTTCCTCTACATATGAGCCTTGCGACCATTCTTACACCACCATCACCAGAAGGAGGCACATCGTCTAGTTCAAGCGGGATAGTCAAGCCCGAGGGTTCCGATGAAGTGATTGAGAAGCCTGGGGATGTTGACTGAGGCTTTCTCGTCCGGGAAAAAAAAAAAAAAAAAAACACAGCAGACCTGACCTGGCTCTGCTGGAGAAGTACAGCCACGGTCCTGTGCGGGGGATCGCCCCCTCACCACATCTCGGCTGTCGATGCATTCCTGAGAAGAGACCGAAGTGGGCGAAATCTGTTTCGAGGCGAGCTCGACAGGCCTCCATGGCCGGAACTCTCGCAGGGCCAGCAACTTAACACTCCCTGACCTTGATATTCTGGCCTTGATGTCCCGGCCCATGGATCCTGACATTAGGAAATCGATCGAGATGGAGAATTGTGCTCTCTTCTTGCCTAGGACCTGGCTGTTTCAAGAAGGGGAGTCGAGGGGACATGGTTTAATGCCGGTGGTTCATTTCTAGGATTCCTGTTCTGGTCCGGTCCTTTTCTCTTTCCATCCTCCTCTCCTCTGCTCTCTCTCTCTCTCTCTCTCTGGAGTTCCTCTACTGCATCAGCGCTGGGCGTATTCCTGTTTATTGGTCCTGCTAGGAGAGAAAGGGGCGCATGGTTTCTTATTCTGCATATTTCTGCAACATCACTCTTGATAGGCAGCGCAGACTGTTAGTCTCAGCAGCGAAAAAAGAGGACTCGAGCGGGTGGCATGGGGGTCACAAACCAGCGACCAGCGACTACTATATCCTCTGCTATTGTACTGTGCTAATCACAAAATCAACGTGCAGACCCTGGAATCCGTACATGCTCATTTATTAACCCTGACTATATCATTACTGTAAATAATATCTTCGAGCGAAGCGAGGTCGGGGGTCTGGGGGGAACCCCCAGAAAAGGACGCTCTATAGTTCAACTTTTCTTTTTCTGGGCGTTCCCCCCAGACCCCCGGCCTCGCTTCGCTCGAAGGTACTACAATAATAATAATAATCATGATGATACGATTGGGGTTAGTAAACGAGCAGTGTACCGACCCTAGGATCTGCATGTTTATTTTGTAGGCAAGTTAGGTACGTATGTACTTTACAGTACTTGTGTCATTGCTGCCTGGTCTGGCAGCGTAAGGAAGTAAGCGAGCGGACTCCAACCGCCACAATCTAATTTTTTTCTTTTATAATATTAAAAATATCATGGAGGAAAGAAAACCCTGAGCTTTTAGTAGAATTCTCTCTAGATATCTTGATTATTAAAAAAGCAACTTGAAAGAGCTTGTGGTTAACGAGAAAACAAAAAAGGAGAAGATGAGTTCGTTCACTTATTTCCCAAAAGTCCGCTCGCTTACTTCGATTACCTGCCAGGGCATGAGGAAATAACCGAAGCAACATGTCATCAATTTGCCACCACAAGAAAATACCCTCGTCTTCTCTTTTTCTTTTTTTCTTAATAACCACAAGCCCTTTTGACTTACTTTTCGATATTCGTAATCTCTAGAAAGTCCTCTATCAGAATCTCGACCTTTTCTTTCCTTTATAATAACCATAACCCCTTAAAAAAACAATTCGACCTTCGTCTTCTAAATAATTATAAGCCTAGAAAAATAAATAACATATATATATTCCAGGTATATTAGGCATTTGATTTAATCGCCTCGAATAGACCCAGGTGGACGCACCTTTTGCTTAGTTATCTAGTTTAGATCTTTGACTTGGAGCTTCGCACGAAGTTCTTTTTCTCTGCAAAAAAAAAAAAAAAAATTATGATTAGGCATTTAACTGAGCCCAAAATCAACGTAATTGGGCTATTGGTTGTTGAGGTATTGAAGAAGGTTTTGTGGTGGTGTTGCTTCGCTTATTTCCTAAATGTTGCTTCGCTTACTTCCATTACCTGCCTGCTTGCACAGCGATGGGTCTTGCAGCAAGGTCCAAAGTCAATCTCAACATGAGCCCCTCCCCCTTTCTCCGTACCCCTCCGCTTCAGTCTAGAATCTCACAGGCCTGCCACGTGACAGGCCCAATGCCAGTATGCCGTGACGAAAGGTATCAACGGGTGTGGGGGTGATGGTGATGGTGATGGTGATGGTGATGGTGATGGTGATGGTGGTCTATCCTACCAGCTCGAGTTCAGCCATCCGGCCCAGTAATAATAAAAGAATAATACCCTCCAACAACCCTCGACGCATTAGAGACTAAGCCACAATCTCTCTCCCTCCTCCCTCTCCATCCGGATGGCCAAGATCGCTCACATTATACACATTGTGGCTGTGAGGGGCTTTCTTAGTACAGAGATCCCAAAGAACAGCATTTACTTGTCAAGATCTCTCCGTCGGGAACAAGGCGAGCAGGCTCGTCTCAGGTCTCCGGTCCCAGGTCTCAGGCGGCAAGGTAGCTTTGAAAACCCGAGATCACCTTCGGTCGCGTGAGCCCTCTTTGGCCGCGCTTTCCCCCTCACAGCTTCACAGCTCCATAGCTTCACAGCTTCGCTGAAAGTCGGCCCACCCACATCGTCCACAGAGCTGCCCCCCCAGGCCCCTCTTCGTCATTGAGATTTCACATTGGCCTCACCTTGCCGTTCATTTCCACTGGCTCTGCTGGCCAGACAACCGGCAAGCGTCCGCAGCTCAAAACCGAAATCCTCGGGCAGCAGCAGCAGCAAAAACGGGACAGGATAAGAGTCCAGCAGCAACCGTCACCCATCATCCATCATTCATTCATTCATCCCACTCATCCACTGAACCAGACCTGGACAGTTCACGTCGCCACCACCGCACAGGCTACCCGGTCTAATTACCTACCTACCTAGGCACAGTACCTTTCCTGCGCAGGGACGAGAGAAAAAGACAAGGAAAGAAAAGGACAAGGAAGGAAAAAAAAAAGTCAAAATGATGGCGCGACTCATC
>WXYE02055081.1:0-19878 GCA_011319275.2 Echinosphaeria canescens | reverse complement strand
GGGGTCTGGGGGGAACCCCCAGGAAAAAAAAAAAAAAAAAAGGGTTGGAAGGAAGAGCGGTCTTTTCCTGGGGGTTCCCCCCAGACCCCCGGCCTCGCTTCGCTCGAAAATATGATAGTAATGTTATAATTGGGGTTAATAAATGAGCATGTACGGACCCTAGAATCGACATATTTATTTGTGATCAGCGCCGCAGGTCTGCCTAGAAGCCCAACGAGGCAGCAGCCGCGGCTATGGCAAGCTCAAAAAGCAGGCGGCCGCTGGAGAGGATGGCGTTGGAGTTGCGCGGCATTAAGACGGGACGCCTAATCCCAAAACCCAAAACCAACCAAGAGTCGATGATTCTGTCCTCCCGTTCACAAGATGAAAGCAATCATTGATGCTCGCTACCCTCAATACGCTACTCTATCTCTATGGTTCTTGATATCACGCGTTGCATGGTCCCTGATTATATCGTCTCGATGCCATGTACACACAGCCTCTCCGCCACGTCTCAAGCCTTCCGCTTCAACAAGCAGTGCCTCCCCCACTTCCTCCTGAGCCGGGCCGGGATGACATTCCAGTCCGGCACCCACAGCGCCCGGGCGACGAAGGACGTGCTCGCCGCGTCCAGGAACGGCATGCACCCGACCGGCTCCCAGTTGTCGGCGTCGGCCACGTAGTCGGGCTCGCGAGGTGGTCGCGCCCATCCGGCGGCAGCCTTCTGCTGCTGCTGCTGCTCCGGGTACTGCGTGTCGACGAGGAAGGTGCAGGCCGTGTGCACGTCGTCGACGTATTTGGCCGCGTCCTCCTCGTTGCGGTCGTTCATGCCGCTGGGGACCAGCCACGTGCCGCCGCGCAGGCCGAAGCCGACGCGCGCCTCGGCGAACTCGCCGGGGAGCAGGCCGCGGAACTCGGACCGCACCCACTTGGCGTGCATGTCGTTGGGCAAGAAGTACGACGACGGGAAACGGTACCATTCCTTGCCGAAGCACACGCTGTCGCCCGGTCGGCCGGCAGCGTCGAGCGGCTTGTAGGCAGCCAGGGGCGCGCCGTAACCCGTGTAGACGCCGTAGGTGCGGAGGATACTGAGGCTCCAGGCGAGGACGAACGAGCCGGCCACGGCGGCCAGCCGGAGCTTGGCGGGGATCAGGCGGACGTGGCCCCAGGCGGCGAGGAGGATGTGGACCGACAGGGCCGCGTTGATGGCCAGGAAGGGGTAGGCCGGGTACATGAAGCGCTCCTCTTTGTGGGGCTGCAGGGTGAAGATGGCAAGCCACAGGTAGAAGGGTGTCAAAAAGACCAGAGTGCGCATGCCGGACTGGAAGGTGGCTGGGGCACTGCCGGGGGCCGAAGATGCTGCCTGGAACATGGAGACCAGCTTCTGGGTGAGGAAAAGAGGCAGGGAGAGGAGTGCCAGCAGGAACCAGATGTTGAAGTTTAGGGCCAGGTTCTTGAAGTAGAAGGTCCAGGGCTCTGTGCCGTAGAGCTCCGGCCCGCCCGCTGAGGAAAAGATGTTGTATTTGATGATGTTCCACGATGCAATCTCCATTTTTCTGTAGAAAAAGGTGTTTACAGCCAGGTCGAGTGCCTTGAGAGTTGCTTGGTTAGTCGCTTATTTGAGTGTCTTTCAAACCTCAAAAATGATGCCGGCCGATGATGCCAGCGCAACGGCAGCATGGACTCACAACTACGATGAGAGCGCCTGTCACCCCGCGGGCGACACGGATAAAGGCCTGGAAGAGCATGTCCTTGTCGCTGATGATGGCAAAGAAGGCCTCCTCCAGCAGGAAGGGCGCGCAGAGGGCCATGGCAAAGGGCCAGCCCACGATGCCCGCCACGGCGAACCAGAAGATGCCCCACGACGTCTTCAGGCCGCCGCGCCAGTCCATAAAGGCCGCCGCACCCAGCATGGCGGCATACATGGCAAAGCTCGAGGGCAGGTAGGCGGCGCTGGCGTGGAAGTTGCCCGGCGACACGGCCAGGGCCATGATGAAGAACAGGCCGATGCGCGGGTTCAGGGCCCTGCACACGGCCCGCCAAAGAAAGGTCTGGCACATGGCACAGGCAGAGGCCAGCGCATAGCGCACAAAGTAGAACTCGGCCACCTTGCTGGGGCGCGGCAGCAGCCGGCGCAGGCTGCCGACGACGGCGTGCAGGCCGATATAGAGCCAGCTGCGGATGGCATACTCGGGCGAGTACTCCCACGTCTGCAGGCCGTAGCCGTGGCTGAGGTAATGGGTGGGCTCCCAGTAGTTGAAGGTCTCGTCGCAGTCCTGGATGGGCGAGAAGGCAGCGGCGAGAAAGTTGGCGGCGAGGAACACGTAGAAGGCCGTGAGGGGCTCGATGCCATAGGGTTTGGCAGGCCCCCTTTCCGGCCATCAGCACAGGTCCGCTTGTTCCGAAAGTGTGTTCGCCATGGCAGGGCCGGGGCCTAAGCCTGGGGCTTTTATAATGAAGCCACAGCCACGAACGACAGCCAGGGACAACTCACTTCTTTTTCTGCAAAAAGGACGACGCATGGATCGTTGTTGGCCCCATTGACGCCATGATGACTGATGCTGTCGCTGACTATTGCGAGCTGAAGTCTCAATTCCAGTCAAGGAGTGACACTGGCCTTACGATATCTCATTCAAATCATTGTCTTGTGCTGTAAGATGTGTTTCGGCTGAGGCTGGCTCTATCGTCTGCCAAACAGCGCCCCGATGCTTGAGGCTTGAGGCTTGAGGCTTGAGGCTTGAGGCTTGAGGCTTCGGGCTTGCGATGGTCCGTGCGTATAAGCGGGCAGTATAAGCGGGCAGTATAAGCGGGCAGTCCACTTTGCACATCAGGGGAGTTCTTCGTTTCCTGACTGGTCGATGAAAAAAATAGTCAACACCGGACGTCAACTTGAAAGTCCACGAGCTCAACAGAACGGTAGAGGCAGTCTTTAGTCAATACTTTGCAGTTCGCAGTATTTCTCCTTAAAGCTGTCTTAAATCTTGACCTTTTCTCCATCAGTCCATTCTCTTGTCTCCGACTTGGCGAATCTCCCCCCACCATCATTTTTTCATCTTCCCATTTGCATCTTCCCAACATTAAAAGCTTTCGCTGGCAGCATCGGCCCGTGGCCTCATCTTGACCACCATGGCGGATATTCCTTTTGTAATCCCTGGCTTGGGAAATTACCCGCCCAAGGAGACATCTACCGATGACCAGTCTCTTGGTACTCCCACCCAAACCACCATTTCAGCGGCCAAGATTGCAGAGCCCCAGCAGGCTCAGGAGCAGCAGCTTCAGGAGGCCCAACACCAGACTCAAGACGACCAGCAGATCTATGAGCTGTACCAGACTGAGATGACTGCCAGCAACCAGCTTCTGGCGACACCCCTCCTCGCCAGCCTT
This sequence comes from Echinosphaeria canescens, assembly GCA_011319275.2. Classification (NCBI taxonomy): domain Eukaryota; kingdom Fungi; phylum Ascomycota; class Sordariomycetes; order Sordariales; family Helminthosphaeriaceae; genus Echinosphaeria; species Echinosphaeria canescens. Next base: position 16,515 of record WXYE02055081.1, on the reverse strand, counting down.
CAGCCAACCAAGATTGAAGAGTCTCAGCAGGCCCAGAAGCCACAGCAGGCCCAAAAGGGGAGTCCGGCTGACGACTCCCTGGCTGTCGTGTCCGGACAAGTTCTTGGCACTGGAGAGGTTGCCGCTATGGAAACCGACACCGACACCCCCTCGATGATTCACATACCGGAACCTTCAACCGGCACCAATCATGGTGGTTCAAACATCACCGATGCCCTGGAAGCTGTTATGGACCGACTTCTGCCGGCTGCGCCCGAGGATACTACCATGGAGCATACTGAAGAACATGCTGGACTTTCCAAGCCCGAGGGAACCGAGTGGGAGCTTGACTCTTCTCCCTACAGCTCTTCGAGCTCGGATTGCAGCACTTCCGATGATGATTCGGACGATGCGGACGATCGCGCCGTGCTCGGTCTAGATGAAACCGTCGCCGTGCTGATGCACGATATGGGAGGCGACAACGACGACGGGCAGGGCCCGATCGGCATCGGTGAGCCAGTTCGCACCAGGAACGAGGTGACCGAGGAGATCTTGCCCACACCAGATGTCGTCATCGACGAGAACACGGCGCTCAACCTGCTCGGCACTGTCAAGTTGATCGTCGAGGATCTGGTCGTCTACGAAAAGCAAAGAAGGCGCATCACCCACCTTCTAATCGAAGGAAGTGACGCTCGCGAGACGGACGTCCTATGCCGTGGCTCAGTTGTTTGCACCAAGCATGGCGCCATCATCGGCGCCATTGCCGACACCATTGGCGCTGTGCGCAGCCCCGTCTACGTCATCAAATTCACCGACAGGGAGGTGATTGACGGCCTGAACCTCGAAGCCGGTACTGAAGTTTATTATCCACCCAAGTTCGCCAACACCGTCTTCACGCAGGAGCTCTCGAAGGAAAAGGGCATCGACGCGTCCAACATCGACGACGAGGAGCTGGACCCTCAGGACGTCGAATTCTCTGACGACGAGAAGGAGGCAGAGCACAAGCGGGAGCTCAAAGCCCGCCGAAACGCGGCCAAGCCCGGCCAAACGAGCCGCGGTGGACGCGGTAAACGTGGAGGCCGTGGAGACCGTGGAGGCCGTGGAGGCCGTGGAGGTAGGGGTGGAGGTAGTCACAGAAGCTTCGTTCAGGGCGAAGCGGATAGCCACCGCGGCAAAGGAGATCGTTTCACGTCTGGGAGTGTCAGCAGCAACAACAACAGTGACATCGCCCTCAGCTACGACGAACCTGATGCATACGACCCCTACACGCCCCTCCGCCGCCCGACCGAGTTCTCGCGTGTCGAGCAACGCACAGCGCAACCGTTGCCCAACCCTTATCCGCCCGCTCACAACCAGCCCGTCCGGAGCCAAGGGATGCCGCCAGCGCCGGGTGATTACGGCGTGCACCCTCCCCCATACGCCCAGCGTGGAGTTACGCCGCCGCCGCCGCCTCATTCTGGCTATCGAGGCATGCCACCCCCGCAGCCACAGCCGACTTACCCCGGCATGCCCTCTCCGCTGGCTGGCATGGTCCCGCCACCCCCCCGCCTCGATTACCCCGGCATGCCCCCCCCACCTCCGGAATTTCTGGCTCAAATGAGCCTCCAGCGTCGGCAGCAACAGCATCAGGCACCCATCCCCATGCCCGGAAACAGCGTGTACCCGGCGTGGGGCACCCAAGCGGCGCCGATGGGCGGTCCGTCTCTACCGCCAGCGCCGGTGCCCGGCAACCAGTTCCCGGGCATGTTCGGAGGATTCCAGCAGCAGCACCAGCAGCAGCACCAGCAGCAGCACCAGCAGCAGCACCAGCAGCCTCAGCAACGGCAACAGCAGACATTTGGCCAAGTGCCGTACTGGACCCAGCCCAGCAACGAGAACGGAGGGCACAGCTAGGCGCAAGCCCCCGAAGTTGCTGGCCCCAGTGCCAAGCGCAAGGCCGGCGGTGGCGACGACAACGACAACCACATTGACATCGTCAACGGCAACGACAACAACAACAACGACACGGCCGCCAAGAAGGCCAAAACTCGCGGCGGCCGGGACAGCGACGCCAACTACACGCCTCCCCCGGCGGAGGCGGAGCCCACCACGCTCCTGCTGCCGTACTCGCCCGCGCAGCGAGTCATCGTGCCGTACTCGCCGTCGGCGCTCCACCCGCCGCCCGCGCTCGCGCCCGGCCCGGCCGCCGCCGCCGCTACGCCGCCGACGCCGGCCATGGCCGGCCAGACAATGGGTCTTACCGAGATCTTGGCGATGCTCGAGATTCTCCGCCGCTAGCTACGGCAACCTCCTCCCCCCCGGTCCCATCTCCCTCCCACCTCCTGACTCGCTCTCACGTGACCCCCCTTCTCACTCGCCTCAACCCCATGGACCCCCTCACGTTGTTTTTGGTGTGTTTTTTTTTGTTTTTTTTTTCAAATGCTAGTCAATAGCAAATCAAGGGGCATGAACATCCAGTAGAGGCCTTCAGGCCAAAGCAATGTGCATTTTCTCAACTCATTTATAAATCTTAGGTGGGTTCCCAGCATATACAGTGCCAGTCACAAATAAACGTACAGATCTTAGGATCCGTACTCGCTCATTTACTCACCTGATTGTATTATTCCAGTATTATATCTTCGAGCGAAGCGAGGTCGGGGGTCTGGGGGGAACCCCCAGAAAAAGGCTGCTCTACCTTTTGACCATGTATTTCCTGGGGGTTCCCCCCAGACCCCCGACCTCGCTTCGCTCGACTGTTATTTTCAAAGAAAAAGAGCTTGGTGTCTAGCTCCTAGTCTAAGGTCAAGTCTGGCTATCTAATCAATCAATTCGAACGTTATAATAATAGTATAATCGGAATTTGGACCTTGGGATCTGCATGTTTATTTTATTATATGGCAATAGCAAGTCAAACGCATCATTGTATCCTAATCAGAGGGCTTTCTGTTGATAAAGTGGCCTCTTTTGGAATCTCCTCGATGCTGTTGGCCCAGTAGGACCCGGCATATTCCCGGCCCACACTTCCACGATAAGTCGCGGTCGAGTACGGCATCTCAGCGGACGGCCAGGACCCCCTTATTTTCGAGCCATCACTGCGCAACAAAATTCGGGCTCGTGGCCACTGCTGCCGAATACCAATGCAACCAAGACGTTCCCAATCCAAAATGCCACAAGCCCGCGAATCACGGCACCCGCAGGCACCACGATCGGGACATAGATGGCAGTCCGTTCATGGTCAAGGTTGCTACCGTGGAGCGTAGAGCAAGTCGTTTGTTAGTGTCAAAACAAGCATGCATATCCTATCATAGGGTCCGTACACTATTACTATGATATCTTCGAGCGAAGCGAGGTCGGGGGTCTGGGGGGGAACCCCCAGAAAAAGAAGGTAAAAGGTAGGGCAGCCTTTTCCTGGGGGTTCCCCCCAGACCCCGACCTCGCTTCGCTCGAAGATACTATAGTAATGTAATAGTATAATCGGGGTTATTAAACGAGCGGTGTACGGACCCTAGGATTTGAATGTTTATTTTGTGGTTTATACTGTACATAAGATTGAATCGCCTCGAATAGACCTAGGTCTGGAGGCCGGTGTCGTGGGGACGCACCTTTCGAATAGATAACTTCTTAGATCTTTGACTTGGAGCTTCGCACGAAGTTCTTTTTCTCTTCAAAAAAAAAAAAAAAAAAAATACTGTACATAATGCTGGATATTTCAACCCTTATCCAGGGAGACACCTATACGACATGGTGGCCGGCTGCGAAGGGCTCGGACTAGCCTTGACGTTCCAGGCCATGCACGACCTCGTAGCCAAAAACAACAAAACACCTAGGACAGCTGCGATGAGGACTGCGTCGAGCCTCCTGTTCTGTCACAGTAAAAAAGCACTGCTGCCGGATAGCTGGACTTTTGGAAGCAAGTGGGAGAGTGCATAAACCTTGTGGCTCCCCTCCTTTGTTTACAAAACACAGGGGCGGGTCTAATGTAGGAATTATTTGTGTGTGCCTATGTATAGCTTCTTCAAGATGCGGGAGGAGACCATTCCCCGCATGAACGGTCCGGGGCGATGGAACCGCTACTTACCTCATTTGCTTCCATGGCTGCATGCCTCTCTTCCTGCGCCCAAGCAGCCAAGAAATGCTTCATTGGTTTGGGCTAACTTGGTCTCCTCGAAGACAGACTTTGGCTGCCAAAAGTCTGTCCGAAAGCGAATCCCAAGAGAATGGAGCTAATAATGCCATATGGACAGGCCAGCAGTCACAAGTTTGACATCACGGACAGGACACTTGTGCTCTCTTTTCTGTCTTGCTTGGGCAGCTCAACCAACAAGGTGCCGTTCGGCATCTGCATTGAGGCGGCGCAAGCGTCGAATTATTCGAGCAAACCACTGCCACGTGCTATGACAGCATGTACGGACGCGGCAGGCGGGCGGGCTGCGAGTAATATTACTCTCCCCCGCCGAGTGTAGGAGGGACTGGTCATCAAAAGATGGCATTGGCATGTGGACGGCATGATCTATCTCGCTTTGCCACAGCCAAACCAGGTAAAAGCCGAGGCCGAATTGATCGATCTTGAGAAAGCGACAGCGGTGACCCCGTATCACATCACACAAGATATGGTTGTGGCGAGGCGAGCGGCACTGTTGTCATATTTAATGCTTAGATACGAGTTGACTAATCTTGGCGTTGAAAAGAAGGGAAAGGGAAAAGAAGAAGAAAAAAGAAATAGAAGAAAAGGGGTCGTGAAGGAGCTTCCTGAGGAGAGGGGACGATGCGGGAACGGGCCGAGGAAGGGACGAGCGCTTCTGTGTCCTGCATGGCGCCTGCCATTCGGTTCATGATCCCGACCAATCATTACTCCGGTCTGCTCCCCACTAAAAGTTGCCAGCCAGCCAGCCAGCCATTCATGTGGAGCCGGTCCCTGACCTAGCGCACAATCAGCGCAGTGCAGCAGCATGCGGGGCCCCGTCTGGGAATCGTCTCATCTCCGAGTCCTTCGACCTCTGCGCCTCTCCGCGACCACGTTGTGTTGATGCGAAGGAAGAAATAAAGCATTGGTCTCACTACGACGCCGAGTTGTTGGTGACTAGTGATAGAAAGGGAAGCAATGGAAAGGCAGGCAGGATCGTAACATGAGACTGGGTAGGAGGGTAGGAGGGTGGCCGAGGGTTTTTACACGCCCGCACATCGCACCTTCGCGTATGATGCGTATGATGATGGGGATCGCCAGTCGCGCGCCGCAGTCTTGCACCACACCATCGCGAACAACCACAAGCCCTTTTGCCTTACTTATCCAATATTCGAGGAGTTTGCGACGAGGCCGGGGGGTCTGGGGGGAACCCCCAGGAAATATCCCGAGTATGAGGGTTTTCTGGGGGGTCCCCCCGGCCTCGTCGCAAGCTCCTCGAAAGGCAGAAAGCCTTCTATTCGAATCTCGGATTTCTTTCCTCGACAATAGTTATTGAGGTATCGTAAACAATGTATTCTGGTGGTTGGACTGCATTCGCTTGTGTCCATTAGCAAGGCTCGAAGGCTCAGCAAACTTGGCATCGACCAGCAGCGCCGTTTTGGTTGCTCTTTCCCTCTCCCATCCCATACCCCATACGCGTGTTGTGGACCCCACAGTATGGGGTCTGTCTGTCTCGGGCATGGTTCGTGCGCAAATCGTGGTTCTCATCTTAATTATTGTGCTCCTTTTTATTACATATTTCTCTCTGGTTAGGAGGCAGCAGGCAGCCAGGGTACTTTGGACCACCGGCAGCATGACCACCAAGCCTGTCTGGCTCCGCTCTTCTTCTGCTCAGCTTGATTGACCTCGCCGCCGTGCTAATTCCTCGCCTCTCCGCGTTTCTCTAACGAGATGCGATACGTATCACTCATGTCGGCGACGGAGTCTCTCTTTCTCTCTCTCTTCGGCCGGAATGGCCAAGATAATCAACGCGTCCTGACTGCTTATACTACTAGTGTATGATTTCCCTCTCGTTGCCCCCTGCACTTCTGCATATTGTGTTATGTCCGAATTCTCCATATTCCTTCCCTTGCTGTAGTGTTTTCATGAGCGAGTTTTCAGCCAGGCAGTGCCGCACGCCGCTCATTTCCCTCCTTAGTGTCGCGCCCACCCAAGCCTCCCGTGCCCGCCGCTAGCTAAGGCTTTCTTCTTCCTCCCTCCCTTCGCTGCCTTGCCTGATTACTGTGCTGCTCCTTACTCGCCACGGTCTCCACGGTCGCCCTCGACACCAATTCTCATCAACACCTTGGGGTCCAACTTGCAGTTCATGCCTGGTATTCAACCCACTGCAAAGGGCTGTCTTCCACGCGGCGGGGGGGGGCTTCGGCATCTTGTTGTCGAAGCTAAGGAGGGAGTCACGTCGCCGCCGGACACACTAGGGCACGGCCGCTGTTCTCTGATGGAAATGGGACCTCTGGTGGGACCTCGTGGCGATGTGGTCGCGCAGACCACCCCAACGCTCGCTGCGCTCGTTCCGCGTGAAACGCTCGAACTGGACAGACGCGATATCGAATCTGCCATCCTCCCGTCAAACATCTTGCCTGCTTCAGCCGGCACCGCAGATATTAGCGATTCAATATTGATAGCCAGTGACTCACCTACCGCCCCTGTCGCGGCCGTCCATTCGAGCACCACCGTCCAAGTCACTGTGACCCAGTCGCAACAGCCCACCAACACTGTCGCCAGAAGCTCCAGCAGCAACGGCAGCAGCAGCAGCAACTCGCCGAGCGGGAGCGTCATCGCGGGGGCTGTCATCGGCGGCCTGGCTGGTATCTTGTTCATCGCCCTCGGCCTCTACTGTGTCTTCCACCGCCGGAGGAAGCAGCGGAGACAAGAGCAGCAGCAGCAGCCGCCGCGCTCGGCCGGCAGTGAGAAAGCCGGCAATGATACGGTCGACAGCGCGGTCGCGGAGAAGCGGCGCTCTACTCTCACTGTCACCTCTTCCTATGCCCCGCGTCTCAGCATCAAGCCCGTCAGCCAGCTCTTCCCGTCCGGCGGCCTGACCCTGCCCGAGCGCAGGACCAGCCGCGGCGCCACCTTCAGCCTGGTCAGCGTGCCGGCCGGCCATCGCTCGACTGAGAGCAATTACTCGGATGATAATTCCCTCGCGCCCCTCAACAAGGCTCTTGCCTTGTCCCAGACCGACACCGGCAGCGCCCCTTGGGACCGCCCTTCTGCCGCTGGCACTTCCGCCGGCACTTCTGCTGGTGTCGGTATCGCTGCCGCTGCCCGCCCGACCACGCCCAGGACTATCCCCAACCCGTTCAATGATACCGGTGGCGAGCCCGTCAGCCCGATGAGTGACACCGAGCCCGACGTGGGCCTCGCGCAGTCCAGCAACTCCCCGCCCGCGGCCCCGCCCAGCCCTATCAGCGAGCCGCGGCGGTCCATGTCGGCGAAGCAGGCCACGGCCGCGCTCGCGATCCAGGCGCGAGCCGCCGCCGAGGCCGAGTTCGCCACCGCCGGCCTAGGCCGCAAGGCGTCGGCACGCGCGGACCGCATGACGCTAGACCTAACTAGCAGCAACCGCAATAGCAACCGCAACAGCAACCGCAACAACAACAACAACAACGGCGGCAGTGGGAGCCGGGCGGTGGGTGGCTATATGGATCCCCCGCTGCCGCCGACGCCCCCGAGCCCCGTCGGCACCGAGTACAGCCTGCACTCGCTCGCGCCGGGCCAGACGCCCGGCCCGTCGGCCAGCGCGGCGGCCATCCATGCGGCCGGCGGGCCGGCGACCTCGACCGTGCACCGCGTGCAGATGGACTTTCGGCCGACGCTGGAGGACGAGATGGAGCTGCGGGCGGGCCAGCTGGTGAGGCTGCTACACGAGTATGATGACGGATGGGTGAGTCTTGATTTTACTTTGAGATTTTTTTTTTTCTTCCCTTTTTAAAAATTGGATCCGCCCAATCTAACATAACCTCCCCCAGGCACTCTGCATTCGCCTCGACCGCTCGCAGCAGGGCGTCGTGCCGCGGACGTGCCTATCGACGCGCCCAGTCAAGCCACGCGCAGCCGGCCGCGGCCCGCCCGTCAACCCCATGCGCCTCCCGAGAGGCCCATCAGGACAAGCACCGCCGGGCGGTCCCCTCACCAGCCAGCCGCCGCACTCGCCTGGGCGCCCGAGCCCGCTGGGGCCAAGCCTCATGGGTCAGAACTACAGCCACCGGCCAACGACGTCTCACGGCAGCGACACGGGGATTCCCGACAGCTTCGGGGACTTCTTGCCAGGGCAGGCATACTAACCTGGGGTCGACCAGGTATCCGCATCCGGGCTCTGGAGTACCTTTCTAACGGGCGGCGAGGCTGTGTTAAGTCGGCTAATCTTTGGTATTTATTTCTTGGAGCTAGGCGTGGCGGTTGTACAAAACGATTTGGGCCGGCGTTTGAATCATTCTACTCCAGTAGTGCCATCTTTTTCCTTTTCGGCTTCAATTGATGTTTCCCAAGCCGAGAAAAAATGCTGAGAGTTACTTTGCAGAGGGACGGGGATGTTGAAGAGATATCTGTGTCTCTTTCTGTTTCTTCTCGCATCTTTCCTTTCTCTTGTTTCTATCTTGGTTAGGCATAATTGCCGAATATCTTTTCTCTTGTTGCATTTTCACTTTTGATATATATATACCACACATTCCGGGCGACCGCTGGAGACTTCACTGTCCCAGCTCTCCCCAATGTTCATGTCACTCGTTAGCGACAGTTTTCATTCACGTTACATTCATCTTCCCTGCTTGCTGTCACCCAGCGCGTTCAAGCAACCCGTCCTCATATTGTATTGCATACCCACACCCATCTACCTTGTATTGGTATCTTCCCTTCTATATAGCCTCACGTCTGCCCCCATCGGGCATGGCGTTCTCTCGTTAATAGGGCTCATAACCCCTCAGGATTCTGCCTGATATGTGCCTTCGTACTCTCTCTCGCTCCCTTTTCCAGGTTCGCCTCCCCTGAGAAATGTCCAGCTTCTCCAGGCCGTGGCCCAGAAATGCCCAAGATCCCTGAAGTCCCCCAACACAGCCCCTCGAGCCCACACAGATAAAAAAAATACCGAAGGGGACTGACTGACTGCATGCACCCCAATAGCATGGCCTAGACCCGGGGGGTCGTTTCTCAGCCCTGGGAGCCTGCTTTCGTCTCTGCCAACACCTGATTCCGGCCCATCGGTGTCGTCGTCGTTACCGACTGCAATGGTACAGTATGTGCAGCCGAGGTCCGGTCATAGCCTATCCCCATCCCCTCGCTTCTGCCCGGCTTATCTGTAGGTTGTCGTTCTGCAAGGTAAAATCATCCGCGCTGGCCTGGCGAACAGAAGCATCAGGCATTCTCGTGGCGAAAAAAAGAGTGAGGGCCAGCAACGGGTTCGCAGCAGCTGCGAAAGCCGGGACAAAGATTCGGGAGAGAGAGGCCCAGGTGGTGAGGACGCGGAGGAGAGGGAAGTACGGTACAGTGCCGATCACAAAATAAACATGCAGATCCCAAGGTTCGTGCACGCGCAGTATCTTCTTCGAGCGAAGCGAGGTCGGGGGGTCTGGGGAGTACCCCCCGAAAAAGCCCGCTCTGCCTTTGACCTTTTTTTTTTTTCTTCTCTTTTGCTGGGGGTGCCCCCCAGACCCCCGACCTCGCACAGCTCGAAGATACTGAGCATGCACGAACCCTAGGATCTGTTTATTTTGACATTGGCACTGTAGTCCACAGAACCTTGAGCGAATGAAACACAATGTGGCCAAGAAACCATAACTACTCCTTGTCAGCACCAGGCCCTCCTCACCCGTTATACCGCCCGGAAGCCAGATTGCAGGTCTCTGTTACTTGGCTTGGACACTAGGGAAAATTCTCGCCTGGAGCGTGCATTTGTAGGTCTTAGGCTGGTCCTGTCTCGGTCCCCCTCTTGAGAGACGTGTCATAGGGTGTTGAGAACTGGTTGATCCCATGGGTTCAGGGAACCAACCGAGTGCCTTCGTGTTGTTTTCCATCAACTGTGTGGTTGATTAGATTGTCCTTCTCGCGACAAGAAGTCAAGACTATCGATGCTCTGCCAAATTACTACCCAAACAGCTGATATCTATAATGTGTCAACATAACTTGGAGCTTTTACGATCTGCTACCATGCCAATTTTCAAAGATACCATAGTCCTGATCACAGAATGAATATGTCCATCCCAAGGTCCGTACACGCTCATTTACTAACCGATGATTCTATTACTATAGTGTCTTCGAGCGAGCGAGGTCGGGGGCCTGGGGGGTACCCCCAGAAAAAGGCCACTCTACTTTTGAACCATTTTTTCCCCTCGGGGTACCCCCCAGACCCCTACCCTCGCTGCGCTCGAAATAGGGTTATTAGTATATAAAGTGTATGCGAGAGTTGAGGGACCTGCATGCTTATCTTATGATCGGGACTGTATCATAAAGAGAGTCGAAGTTTCTTCTAAAATATATATATATATATATTTACTCTCTTCCCTCCAAGTCTTCCTTTTTCCTGTTCTGCAAAGCATTCACCTCCAAACTGTTCGTTCTTGTAGGCATCTTTTGTCCTCGAAAAGGTAAACAAACTGATCTGTAAGTCTGTGGCATTCATCCGGCGTGGCTAGTGTCAGGGCCTCCGCACTGATCCCGCCGTTGATCCAAGCGGGGTCCGATGTCGGTTACACGGCAGCACAACGCTGGCCTCCGGACCGATATGGCGAAGCATATTCCCCATCTCACGGCTCCAAGTTAATCGACGCTCAACCATACTGAGACCTTTCCTAGCCCTATTCTTGCTTGCGTGGTCCAGGTAGACTACCAACACCATGGACACGACTTCACAGCAACCGCCTCCTCCTTCCCCGGACGCGCTCCGCGGCTTGTACGTAGGCAAGACCCTCGACGAGGTCCCCAAGCCGGCCCTGGTGCTGGATGTCGCCAAGGCCCGGCGGCATTGCCGGTCCATGCTTGATGCCGTCCGGGCGATGGGGTGCGAGGTTGGCTTCCGGGCCCATGTGAAGACGCACAAGGTCTGATCGGAGATTCGTGCCCCTCATCATACTGGGGAGTTCGGGAGGTGTTTTTGCCTTCTCGGCGGGGGCGAGTCCCTGCGACTCGTTCTCGACTATGAAAACACGTCTTTCGCGAGACTTGAGGCTCTTAGGATTGTTCTAACACATGTACAAAATAGACCGTAGAACTCGCCCGCCTCCAAGTCGGCGATAGGCCCGGCGACCCCGCCAAGTTCGTGGTCTCGACCGTCCCCGAGATGGAAATGCTCCTCCCCCTCCTCAAAGAGCTCATTTCCCAGGGTCGCCGGCCCAACGTGCTCTATGGCATCCCGCTTCCCAAGTCCCAGCTCCCCCGTCTAGCCAGTCTCGCCCGCGAGCTCGTCGTAGCGGCCGCAGAAGCAGCGGCCGAGACAGCCAGCGGTAGCCTTGCGGCGGCTCCGCTCGTGTCCATCATGGCCGACCACCCAGCCCAGCTGGACGCGCTCCTCGCCGCCGATGAGCTCTCGCCCGTGCCAACGGGCGTCTTCCTCAAGATCGACACCGGCTACCACCGCGCCGGCGTGCCCCCGGCCGCGCTCGACCGTCAGGGGCTCCTCTCGCGCGCGCTCGCCCTCGACGCTGCCGGCCGCATCACTCTGCAGGGGCTGTACTCGCACAGCAGCCTTAGCTACGCCGACACGACCGCCGCGCAGGCCATCGTTAACCTCGCGGCCGAGATCGCCGGGTGCGTCGCCGCGCTGCGCGCGCACGCCGGCCTCTTCCGGACGCGAGGAAACGCGGGAGAAGGGGGGGCACAGACAACGCCGCGGCCGCCGCCGCTGTTGCTCACCATCAGCGTAGGAGCAACGCCGCAGGCGGCCGCGGTGCAGAATCTACCGTTGGACAGCAGCGATCCCGACATGGCACGCGCCGGCGCGGCCCTCGGCGCTGTCATCAAGGACCTGGAGGAGCTGGCGTCCGGGGCGGATGCGACGCCTTCGGGACTCGGACTCCCCGGAATCGGCCTCCGGCTCGAGCTGCACGCGGGCGTGTACGCGAGCCTCGACATGCAGCAGCTGGCGACCAACGCGCGCGGCGCGCGGGTCGGCGCCGCCGAGGAGGAGGTTGCCACGTCGGTGCTGGCCGAGGTGTGCAGCGTGTACGGTGGCGGCGAGCGGGCGCGGCCGGAGGCGCTGGTGGCCGTCGGCGTGCTGGGGCTGGGGCGGGAGCCGTGCCCGTCGTATGCGGGCTGGGGGGTGGTCAGCGCGCGGAGCTACGGCGCATCGTCGGCTGTCTTGCCCGCGGCCGGGGCGGGACGGGGACGGGGACGGCGCAGGCTCGTGGTGGCGCGGATTAGCCAGGAGCATGGGATCCTGGCCTGGGAGGAGGCCGCGGGTGGAGCGATAGGAGAGGGGGAGGATCTGCCGCCGATACCGCTCGAGTATGGGCAGACGGTGGAGATTTACCCGAATCACGCGTGCATCACGGGGGCCATGTACGGGCACTATTTTGTAGTTGACTCAGAGGATGAGGAGTCAAAGGGCAAGAGGGTGGTGGATGTTTGGAGAAGGGCGGGAGGGTGGTGAGATGATGATCACTTGAGTTATTTGAGTCAAGACACCATTCCCTAGCGTCAGGGGCAAGGAAAAACAAAACAAAGCTTTTGGAGTTTCCAAGGACGTCTAATATACAGTATATGCGATAAGTAACCGGGTAGGAAATTAGTAGTGCCAATCATAAAATAAACATGCAGATCCTTAGGTCCTAACCCCGATTATACGATTACTATAGTCTCTTCGAGCGAAGCGAGGTCGGGGGTCTGGGGGGGACCCTCAGAAAAAGGCCGCTCTTCCTTTTAAGCTTGTTTTTCCTGGGGGTTCCCCCCAGACCCCCAACCTCGCTTCGCTCGAAGAGACTATAGTAATCGTATAATCGGGGTTAGGACCCAAGGATCTGCATGTTGATTTTGTGATTGGCACTGTAGGCAAGAACCCAGGACCTATATCTTGTCTCTTTACAAATCCTACATCCCTCCTCATTTTTTTTCTTTTTGAAGAGAAAAAGAACTTCGTGCGAAGCTCCAAGTCAAAGATCTAAGTAGCTTCCTCCTCATCTCTACCCTTTTTACGCTCTCTCACTACCAACCCACCCACTCATCTTTCCCGGGCCCCCTCTATCTCGCTTACCCGAATGACAGACCGCACGAGCGTTGCTAGCGCTCAAACTTGTCCGGCCATGGCTTCGAGTACTTGGCATGCTTCTTCTTCTTGGGCTTCCAAGGCTCGTAGACGTCGTCATCTTCCTCGACGTCCAGGTCGTACGTGCAGTCTTCATCATCGGCGTCGCCGCAGGAGGGCTCCTCTAGCTCCTTCAGCTTCCGCCCCTTCTCGAGCTTCGTCTTCGCGAGCCCCTCGTCGACATCCGGCGCTGGGTGGTAATGGTAGTGCTGGTGCCGGCGCGTCGGCTGCGGCTGCGACTCGTGATACCGGCTGGGTGGGTGGTGAGGAGGGTGGTGGTGGCCGTAGTGGCCATCGTTCGGCGGGCAGTCGTCCTCAGGGCAGCTGGTGCAGCAGTAGTTGAGATTCAGCTCGGTCTGGGCGAGAAGGTGGGACTCTAAAAAGAGGGCAGGAGATAAGTCACGGCAAAAAGCAAAATACAATTCTTTTCAAAACATAGCACCAATCACGAAATAAACATACACGCTCATTTACTAACCCTGTATACCTTCCACGTTATTCAAGTCCTTATACATTAACGACTCGATTTCGAGCGAAGCGAGGTCGGGGGTCTGGGGGGAACCCCCAGGAAAAAAAGAAAGACAGCAAAAAACAAGGTTAAAAGGTAGAGCGGCCTTTTTCTGGGGGTACCCCCCAGACCCCCGACCTCGCTGCGCTCGAAGATACTGGGTCAAAAAATGAGCGTGTACGGTCCCTAGGATCTACGTGTTAAATTTGTGATTGGCACTGTATCTCTGTTGTTGCCGTTGCTGTTCTTGGTATTATTCTCAACACAGTTGTTGCCGATTTAGCCCCAGCTTGTACCGCCCTGCTGGCCGTTGCGGTCGCCACACCTCGGGTCCACCGCAACAGTGGCCATTGCGGTTGGGCCGGTTCGGGTAGAAGACGGCCCCCCTGATCCAGCACGGGCGTGCCGGGCGCGTTGTCCCGGCAGTCCTATATGTAGTCGTGTATTATCACCACTAGGTCCTCATCGCTCGCTGCGAAGGCGGCGTCGATGACGAGGATGTCGGCGTCGGTGGGTGCTAGGAGGCTGTGGTCCCCGGCCGACATGACGCCATCAGCATACTGGCAGCGAAGGCGAGATGGTGAGGGCGCGAGCCATGACCTTAGACACGGCACCTTATGTACGCCGCCTAGATAAAGAAAAAAAAAAGAAACAAGTAAATGGCCAGCGGCAATAACTCGGCAGGTTTTGCCATCACTACACAACTAAAGAGAGATAAAGCAAAGGCGCAATGGGAAATGGAGCAGAAAGGGTGGGTATAAGCCTATGCCCTTATATGAGGCCTCTTATACAAACACCACCCTTTTTGAGAACGGGCATTCCCTCTCAGTCATGACTCCAGCCCGTCATCTGATCCTAGGCAGGAGGTCAAACTATGTGTCATACATAGTTCATGAGGGATTTCGGCTGTAGAGTGTATGCCTGGCATTGCTTTGAAGCCACTTGTCATCTCTCTTGCTGCTCAAGGCGGTCATCCATCGACCAGTGGTTGTATTCTACCGGGAGCCTGGAGGCGGGGCGGGGGGATCAGAAATATGGCGGTGACAGATCCTCCAAGCGGACGCCTCTGCAGTCATATTCCCACTTGTCCTCGAAGACGGCGAGAAGCCACGCGTCGCTTAGCGTGGGGATTGACAACGCAGGAGAGAAAGCTTATGACCACGGTTAATGACCAAGCTCCCCGAGAGTTCCCTTCACAGTTCTCTCTCACGAGGAAATTGGCTAGCACCGGGTCATACAAAGCGACGAGGCCGGGGGCCTCGCGACGCCACGATCCGCTCGTTAGGAGACGGGACCTCGCGACCTATGAATTTTGATGAGTCAAAAGTTGCGATCATCATATCAGGACACACACACACATTTCAGAACCCACGCGAGGCACACATACCGCTCCTGCGTGTAGAAGAGTCGTCCAAGCTACTCCTGATCGCCTGCCAGCCGCCCCGCAAGCTCGAGGGCAGCCTCAGAGGGGGTGGGAAGATCGCAGGAGCAGCGCTCGTAAAGTATTTCCCGTCGCTGTCCAGGGCGAGGAAGTAGTGCGGCATAGCCTCAGCCAGGGCCTGGAGAACGACGAGCATGTCAGGCCCCTCGTAGGCGAACTCGTCAATCCCAGTGACGACCGCTGTCGTGCCGTGGTCATCACCAACAGTATTGCCGCCGGCGCTGACGGGGTGGGTGGTGGTGATGACCTCCCCCTCCTTCTCGACCGAGAAGCGCACGAGGAAGCTCATGCCCGACTGCCAGCCGTGGCTCATGCGCGCGACGTGCAGGTGCGTCAGGTCACGGCAGGCCTTGAGCATGGCCGGGAACACGTCCGCCCACGGGTTGCGCCCCCCCGGCGCGGCCGTGACGGACACGTTGGCGAGCGACAGGCTCCGCAGCGTTGCGGACGCGACCCGCACAAGCGACAGCAGCGTGGTCAGGTGGACAAAGGCGCGCTCCAGCGCGAGTGTTGTTAGGTAGGTGAGCGGGGGCGGGGACGGAGGCGGAGGCGGGGGCTGCGGTATTATTATTACCGTCGCACACGGGGGGGCCGTCTTGGCCGCTTCCTCCCAGGCTTTCTCTTCCTCCTTCTGCCCCTGCCGATGGTCAAGCTCCCCCACCTCCTCCTCCTCCTCCCCTGCCGGCCTAGCCGCCAGCCAAGCCAGAAGCGACTCCGACTCCCCGTGCCTCGCCAGGCTGAGCGAGAGCGTGCGCAGCTGCCTGGCGGCGGACAGGAGCGGCTTCAGGCCGGCTAGGTGGATGCCGACAACGCTCCTGTCGCTGCTGACCTGGTCGCGCCACGAGACGTGCAGGTGCAAAGCCTCGAGGGTCTCGAGCGGGGCGGCGCCGGAGAGGGAAAGCGCCGCGGTTGTCAGGGGCACCCAGACGCCCAGGTTGACGTGCAGCTGCCTCGGCCGGGCGCCCGCCACTTCGAGCGCCTGCAGCAGGCCGTGCACGCCCTCGTCGGCCATGGCGGGGCCGCGGCTCGGGTACTTGACAGGCCTGCGCTGTCGGGTGGTGGTGGTGGTGGTGGTGGTCTTGGTGCTCGGCGGGTCATGGGTCAGTGTGTCGGCCTGGAGCGTCTTCAGGCCCTGGCACCGGGGGCGCACGTCCCGCTCGTCTTGGAAGCAGTCCCGGAAGACGACCGCTTCGAGGGTGCCGTTACTACTGCCATTAGTGGCATTGCTGCTGCTGCTGCTGCTGCTGCTGGCGAACGCCCGGAACGCCTCGGCTAGTAGCTCGCTGTCGCTGCCGGCGCGGATCCACTCACAGGTGCTCTGGGATCCGCGGTGGACACTGGCGTTTAGCGAGCGGACGGGGGTGGAGCCGCTGCAGCCGGTGGTCACGGCACTGGGCACGACGACCGCAGAG
>WXYE02055080.1:0-37625 GCA_011319275.2 Echinosphaeria canescens | reverse complement strand
TTTAACCTTTTAACCTTAACTTCCTTTTTTTCTGGGGGTTCCCCCCAGACCCCCGACCTCGCTTCGCTCGAAGGTACCACCATAGTAACAGTATAATCGGGGTTAGTAAATAAGTGTGTACGGACCCTAGGATCTGCATGTTTATTTTGCAATTGGCTCTGTAGTATACAGCGTCAGTGTCTCCTTGGTTTTGTTGATGTACGTAAGTATCCTTGTCTATATTCTATACATGTCTACAAAATTATGACAATTACCTTCCATCCCCCGCCCTGTCTCTGCTTTTTACCTTTTTTGAAATTTCCAGCTCTTACAAGTATCACTCCATTCGCTCTCCCCCTCCAACTTTCTTCTCCCCATCCCCATCCGTAGCCGTTCCGTCCCCCGCACCTGCGGCCGCCTTTGCCACCGGCACCTGCGGCACCGCCTTGGGCAGCATGTGGCGGGTCACAAGCCTGGCCTGCTGGGTCATGGCGGCGTCCATGACGACGAGCGCGGCCATGGCCTCGACGATGGGCACGGCGCGCGGCACCACGCACGGGTCGTGGCGGCCTTTTGCCGCCAGCACGCCCTCGGACAGGCCGTCGTACGTGGCCGTCGTCTGCGCCTGGCCGATGGTCGCCGGCGGCTTGAAGGCCACGCGGAAGTACACCGGCATGCCGTTGGAGATGCCGCCCTGGATGCCGCCCGACAGGTTGGTCTTGGTCGTCAGCTGCGACCGCGGCGTCAGCAGGCTCTTCTGGAGCGAGCTGCCGAGGCCAGGTTCGGCCGAGGGAGGCGACGTGCCGGCGCCGGCAAAGGCGTCGTTGTGGCGCGAGCCGGGGATCTCGCAGCCGCCGAAGCCGGAGCCGATCTCGAAGCCCTTGGTGGCGGGGATGCTGAGCATGGCGTGCGCGAGCATGGCCTCGAGCTTGTCGAAGCAGGGCTCGCCGAGGCCGGCCGGCAGGTTGCGGATGACGCAGGCGACGGTGCCGCCGATGCTGTCGCTGCGGTCGCGGTGGGCGGCGATGCACTCCTCCATGCGGCCGGACGCGTCGGCATCCGGGCAGCGCACGGGCAGGAACTGGTCCACGGTGGCGCGGTCGATCGACGCCACCAGCGCCTGGAAGGCCGGGTCGGTCGCCGGCGTCGGGTGCTCGGCGCTGGGCGGGAACAGGTGCACGGGGCCGACCGAGCTGACAAAGGCGACGATCTCGACGCCGTACGCCAGCCGCAGGTACTTCTCGGCGATGGCGCCGGCGGCGACGCGGCCGAGCGTCTCGCGCGCGCTCGACCGGCCGCCGCCGCTGCTGGCCTTGACGCCGTACTTCTCGAGGTACGTCCAGTCGGCGTGGCTGGGGCGGGGGTAGAGGTCCATGGTAGAGCTGCCGTAATCTGGGTTGGTAAGGAAGAAGGGGGGAGTTGTCAGTGGTCCGGACGACTTATACTACGGATTGGCCCATCGCTTTTACGTCCTTACCCTTTGGGCGCTGGTCCTCGTTGTTGACCAGCATGCCGATCGGGGTGCCGAGGGTGACGCCAAACTCGGTGCCCGACTGTATTATGACGCGGTCCTTCTCGTTGCGCGGGGTGGTGATGGCGCTCTGGCCGGGGCGGCGGCGCGTCATCTGCGGCTGGATGTCGGCCTCGGTGAGCTCCATGCCCGGCGGGCACCCGTCCACGATGCAGCCCACGGACCGGCAGTGGGACTCGCCATAGCTATTTTTCGCCGTGCCGAACAATTGGGTTGGTTATCTTGATCAAGCGAACCTGGCACCTGGCCCACATGCTGGAGCTCAACCTGCTTTTGGGAGGTCGGCTCCTCGTGTAAGACAGGGAAGGAAGCAGACGGGCGGGCAAACACCTACGTGGTGACTTTGAAGTAGTGGCCGAAAGTCGACATGTTTGCTTGGATTGCGGCAGCCGTGCTCGCTTGTTCGAATTGGGTGATATCAACAGCCCGGTGTCGAAATACTCACCATTTCATCTCGTGGTGAGGTCGAGAGTCATACATGACAAGAAAAGATCATCACCACCCTGATGGCGGGGAGGTACGTACCTGACCCCGCATAGACAGGGGTTCAGCTTGAGTCGTATGTATATACAGTACCAATCACAAAATAAGCATGCAGATTCTTACTCTCCGCGCACGCTCATTTCCTAACCCCGATTATATTATTACTTTAACATCTTCGAGCGAAGCGAGGTCGGGGGTCTGGGGGGAACCCCCAGGAAAAAAAAAGGGTAAAAGGTAGAGCGCCTTTTCCTGGGGGTATCCCCCAGACCCCCGACCTCGCTTCGCTCGAAGGTACTGTACCACAATAGTAAGTATAATCGCGGTTAGTAAATAAGCGTGTCGGACTCTGGGATCTGCACGTGTATTTTGTCATTGGCACTGTCGGTAAAGCGGCAGGTCAACAGCGGCAGGCATGACCCTGCATCTAAACCCCACCCCCGCATCTTCCTGCCTTGGCTGGCTGGACGCATCGTCGTACCTGCCGCGGCGGACGGTGTTCCTCGAGTCTTGCAGGCCTAGTCTGGGAGTTCTGGGAGTTTGACTGGGAGCTTGACTGGGTGTTTGACTGGGTGTTTGAGGGGAGTCTCAACCTCCAGCCACTTCGGCTTTCCTCGCCCGCAGTCCCTCTCTGCCCTCACCCTCACCCTGCTCAAACACACCACCTCGAGGCCCCAGATGGCTTCTCCGTTTGCGGCCCGCCTCGCTCCCCTTCGGCCTGCACTCGGCGCGAAATGGACTCGGTCTCTGGGACCGCAAGGGGGAGCCAGAGCAGGCTGCGTCGACACCGTCGTCTGCCACCGCCGCCACCGCCGCCACCTCCAGCACCGTTCCTTTGCGCGTAACAGTCAAGGCCGTGCCCTTGCACCGGATAATAAAGGCCCCGTTCCGTTTCCTTCCGACAAGGACCTCGCTCGTCCCGTGCAGGTCTATGACTCTGACTCGGAAGACCCCTACCTGAACCTGGCCTTCGAGCACCACCTCCTCCAGCACACCCACCCAGACTCCACCGTGCTGTTCCTCTACACCAACCGGCCGTGCGTCGTCGTCGGCCGCAACCAGAACCCCTGGCTCGAGACGGACCTGCGCTGGATACGCCGCGGCATCAACCCGGACCACGAGCGGTCCGAGGGGGGCCGTATCGACCCCGTCGACCTCGTGCGCCGGCGCTCCGGCGGCGGGACCGTCTTCCACGACGGCGGCAATCTCAACTGGGCCGTCATCTGCCCGACGGCCAACTTCGACCGCGCGCGCCACGCCGGCATGGTGGCGCGCACCCTGCAGCGCGTCTGCGCGGCCCAGACGGACTATGCTACTCGCAAGATCGAGGAGATCAAGGCCCTCGGCGAGGTGCCCTGGGTCCGGAGCTACCCACGCAAAACATTCCGCGTCAACGAGCGGAACGACATCATGATGGAGAAGGAGTACGACGGCGTGATCGAGGGGCTCCCTGACGTTCCCGCCTCCACGGCCACGGCCACGGCCACGGCCACGGCTACGAACACGGCCGGATCCGACTCGGCCGCGACGGGGAGCTCGTTACCGGAGCCTTCCCAGCGTCCCATGCCGCTCGGATCCGTCAGTGAGGTCCGGCCGCGGGTGGAATTCAAGGTGTCGGGCTCGGCCTACAAAATCACCCGCCAGCGCGCCCTGCACCACGGCACCTGTCTCCTGATCTCAAAACACATCAGACAGCTGATGAGATTGCTCGGACCAGCCGCGGAAGTAGACTTTGCGGTGAAGAGTATGTATAGCGGAATGAGAGTGTTCAGAGGGGAGAGAGGATCGAATAGCGGGGGCGGCATCGCCTCATATGTGCAGGCACGGGGCGTGGAGAGCGTCAAGTCGATGATTAGCAACATTATACTGTACAACCCGCAATACTTTACAAAGCAAGTGGTAGCGCAGTTCTGCGAAATGTATCGCGACCAGGGCGGCCACGGCGTTGACGCACAGAGGGTGCTTGGGGAACCCAAGCAGGCCGGGGACGATTTGCCGCCAGGACTCCCCAGGCGGCTTGTGGACGGATATCGAGAGCTTCGGTCGGCCGAGTGGATCTACGGCCAGACTCCGCAGTTTGTCTTCTCAACCGAGTCTACCCCCGAAGACGCACGTCTGAGAAGGCCGGAGTGGAAGGCCGCCTTTGGCGTTCCGCGAGATGTGAGTTTTTCCCCATTTATCCCATAACAAAAGTTGTGAAGGCCCTGATTTCTCTGCTTGTCAAGGCTGACCATTGGCCCTCTTTTTTTTTTCCTCTCGACACACAGTTCACGGCCTCGATGACGATCCGCCACGGCGTGATCGAGCAGGCTTCCATGGCTGGCTTCCGCTACGGCGATGTCGTAGACCAGGAAGTCCGGAAGGCCTGGGACGAGGCGACGAGCCGCGGCCTCGTGGGGCGGCGCCTCTGGGAGATGGAGGACTGGGCGGACGCTTTGCGCGCTGCTGGCGGCGTCGACCCGGCGGCAGGCACGGCATACGGGGACGTCGGTAACTGGCTCAATTTTCTGTTTGGTCGCGATTACGACCACACGCAAGTGCGTAGAAGCTCAGAGGTGAGGGAGGAGAGGTCGGAAAGGGGGAGGTGAAGAAGAGCACAAGATTCGAAAGCCCAAAATCAAAACTATTACATTGACTAGCAAGCTACGATTCCAAACCCTGTAAACAGCCCCCCCAATCTAGTCACTTTGCCAATTCAGTCTCTCATACTTACTCTTTCTTGACTACTCCCCCACGGCCCCGGCAACGTCCATGACCCCTCTCCCAAACCACTCGGCGATGGTCCGGAAGCGGTCCTCGCTCGCCTCCAGCGCCGCCTGGAACAGCTCGTGCTTCCCGGCGTTTTCGTCCTGGCTGCGCTTGAGCGCCCGGATCGTCGCCTTGTCCGTCGCGCACATGGGGCACTCGATGTCTCCTCCTCCTGCTGCCTGTTCCCCAAGCTGATCGCCCCCCCCTCCTTCTCCCATTCCTCCTCCTCCTCCTCCCCCTCCCCCTCCACCACCGCGCAGGCAACGCTGATGGAACGAGTGCTTGCACAGAAAGTGCACGGCCGGCAGGTCCATGGGCGCGCCGCAGGCGGCGCAGCGCGTGGCCTGGAAGACGACGGGGCTGGTGGCCAGGTCGACCATCTCGCGCCGGCGCTGGGCCGTCTCGGCCGCAAAGTTGGCCGCGTCGCGCCGGTGCTCGGCCACGTCGCGTCGCTCGCGCTCCACGCGCCGCGCCAGGTACGGCTTGATCATGCCCATGGTCGCCACGCTGGGCTTTTTTTTTTCCGTCGACGACCTTGCTGCTTCTTCTGTCCTTGCCATCGCCATCGCCATCGCCGCCGCCATCTGTTGTCCGCCGTTGCTATTGCTACTGCCGTCTTTCGACTCTGCACTGCCGTCGGTTGAATTATTGCTGGGAGGCAGGTGGCCGCCAATTGTGGATACTGCCGATGACGACGACGTCCCCCCCGCGTCAGACAGAGCCTGCACGACCTGCAACGGAGCCATGAGCCCGTCGCGGTCGATGCGGTCCAGCACGGCCTCGAGCTCGGCCTGGCCGGCCTCGGCGAGCACGCGCGCGTCCGAGGTCAGATAGGCGAGCGCGGCCGGGTACAAGCGCGGCTCGGCGGGCCCGTGGCGGCGCAGGCAGCGCAGCGCGCCGCACGTGTCGCGCGCCGACGTGTACGACCGGAAGATGTCGAACAGCAGGCCCGACTGCTCCTGCACGAGCCGCGTGCCGTCACTGAAGCCGGCCAGGTGCGACAGCAGCAGGACGTTGGACGAGTCGATCGGCCGCGCCTGCGCCTGTTTCTCTCCTCCTCCTCCTCCTCCGGAATGGGAGGATGAGTCAAGGTTTTGTTGACGAGCGTCTGGTTGCTGCTGCTGCTGCTGCTGCTGCTGCTGCTGCTGCTGCTGGAACGCGCGCTGCGATTGCGAGAGCGACGGCGACGGGAGCAGTATCGACAGCGCCGTGCCCTGGCTATCCCGGACCTCGCCGCCGACCAGCAGGGCCTTCGCTCGCGTCTCCCACTCGTCGCGCTCGGCGCTCCCTTCGCCCTTCTCGCGCGACTTGTGCAGGTACATCTCGAACAGGGCCGTGTACAGGTCCGCGCGGTCCGCCTCGGAGAACAGCGCAGGCGCCCTGCTGCTTTCGGCTGCGCACGCCTCCAAGAACACGATGAACTGGTCCGGGTGGTCGATGAAGCACGAGAAGGCTGTCCTCGGTGCCGGCGGCGTGTATGATGCCGCCGTTGTCGCGGCTGGCCGGACGTCGTCTGACGTTATCCTTCGCTTGAGATTGGCCGCCATCTCGCTGCTGCTCCCGGTCGCCGAAAGAGGAGGTCTGGTGGCAGAGGCAGTGGCGGTCGCTGTGTTCCCAGCCAGCGCAGGAGAGGAGGAGCTGGGGTTGTTGGCGCTGTGCATGAATGGGAGGGGCACGAGGTTGCCGAGGTTCTGCACCGCATTGGCGGCCCCAGCAGCGAAGCCACCCCCGCCGTTTGTGGCCACGCCGCCCGCATCCTCAGTCGCCGGCGTTATAGCCGGCTTGGGCTTGTACTTGCCCGTGTAGTAGTCGATGAACAGCTGCGTGGTGTCGCCAGGGCAGTGCTCGATGAGGGTGACGGCGTACTTCATGAGACATTGGTAGGCCGTCTCAGGATCCTGCTGCCAGGTGAAGTCGAGCGCCTCCCGGTACGCCTGTGAATCTTCGATTAGGATGTCAACCACCAGGTCTGTCTCGCCGTGCTTCTTCGCCAGATACGCGGCCTGCTCATAATACCCGCCCTGGCGACACATGACGATTGCCGTGTCCAGGTCAAACTTCAGCTCTGCCGCCTCCTCGCCCTTGGCACCGGGCGCGGGCGTCGACTTGATGAACTTCTCCAGCTTCTCGACGTCCTTGAGCTTGGCGTAGCAGTTGAGCAGCAGCGTCGTGTGGTCCGACGTGGCCCGCCCGGGCCGCTCGTGCAGCTCCTCGAGATACTCGATCAAGTTGTGGATGCGCTGCGTGTCGAGGAAGCGCCGGATCACGGCCGACGGCTCCGTCACGTCAATGGCCCGCACATACTGCGCCATGGCCTCGTCGTAGGACCCCTTGCTGTACAGATAGTCGCCGTAACGCTTGAAGATGAAGTTCTGCTGCGCAGCATCGAGGCCTGACTTTTGGGCGAGCTCGACGGCCAGCGTGTAGAGATTGCGCTGGTAGAGCATTTCGAGTCGCTGTTGGATGGTCTTTTCATGATAGCGGAAGACCTGTGTGCGAAAAAAAAAGAAGAAAAAAAAGAAAAAAAAAAGGTTAGCTGGCTGGTCCGTCAGAAGCATAGCAACAATATCCCCAAGTCCTCACCTTTCCGTCCTGCGTCAGGGTGAACAGGTCCCCCCAGATCTGGAATATGTATCGCACATCCGCCAGCAGCGCCTCGGTGTGCGCGATGATGCGCAGGTCCGGCTGCAGCAGCGAGAAGGTGAAGATGGAGTCGCCAACGGTCCCAAGGAAGCCGCTCCTCAGCACGTCCAGCTCGCCCGAGCCGGACGAGGTCTGCGGCGACACCAGCGCGATGTAGTCGCCGTGCACGGCCACCAGCTTCTTGGGGCCCTCGAACGCGGTGGGGGCGCCCCGCCCGTCCAGGGTGTAGTAGTACACCGCATCGTCCCTCGCCACCACGACAATGTCGGCCTCCCCGCGGTCCCCCCTCTTGTCGACCGTCATGCAGCCGACCCCGCACCCGGCGTCCTCCACCGTCCGCGGCGGGCCCCCCTGCCCCTTGCCGGAGATGACCAGCTTCAGCACGCGCGACGTGGTGGCTACGAACAGCGTCGTCAGCAGCGCCGTCGACGAGACTCGCGCCGCCGCAGCGCCCGCCGCGCCGGCAGTAGCGGTAGCAGCCAGCCCGCCAGCAGCAGCGTCGGTGGCGTCGACGTGCAGCTCGACGCCGGTGACGGGCTCGGTGGCGGACTCGTGCACGATGCGCTGCTTGGTGCCGCGGTCGTGGATCAGGTCGCCGCGGATG
Source organism: Echinosphaeria canescens (assembly GCA_011319275.2). Classification (NCBI taxonomy): domain Eukaryota; kingdom Fungi; phylum Ascomycota; class Sordariomycetes; order Sordariales; family Helminthosphaeriaceae; genus Echinosphaeria; species Echinosphaeria canescens. Next base: position 29,640 of record WXYE02055080.1, on the reverse strand, counting down.
ACGGTGACGGCGCCGTTGGCAAAGCCGACGGCCACCTGCGACAGGTCGTCGGTGGCGGCGAAGGCCGTGACGGGGTCGGGACGCAGCGAGTTGTGCACGGTCACCGTGCTGAGGCACGTGGGCAGGCCCGTCTTCTTGGCCGGCCGGTCGAGCGCCCAGACCTTGAGGACCGGCTCGGGCGACGCGTTCCCGCCGGATGTCTTTGTGGCCTCGCCGGCGCCCCCAGCTCCCGACGAGCCGCCGGCGCCCTCGGCCACCGTCACCAGCAGGCTGGTGCCGTCGACGTGGTGCATGTGCGTGATGGGCGCGCCATTGTCGTCGGCCTCAAAGGCGCGCGCGACCTTCCAGCTCGGGCCGACGATGCGCACGAGCCCGTCGCGGCCGCCGAGGAACAGGCTGCCGGAGCCGGAGCACAGGCTGGTGATCTCGGTGGTGCCCTCGAGCGCGGCGCGGAGGTCGTCGTCGGCGATCCTGATCGGCGAAGCTTCAAAAAAGTCGAACGACTTCCACTACTCTGAGGATTAGAGATGTAGGGAGAGGGGCTTGAGACAGAGACAACGTACACTTAGCGCCATTGTCACATCCTCAGCTCCGGGACATCGGTTGATCGACGTGCCAGTGAAGCATCACCAGAGCTGTCCGAGTTGGAGCTCGGGAAGCTCGCCGTCATCTTGAAGCTATGACGACGCCGTCGCCTTGGCGTTGGTGGAGCCTGAGTGGGGCGTACCCTAACCCGCGAGCTGCATTTACGTACTGACCCTGATTGTACTATTGCTATAGTACCTTCGAGCGCAGCGAGGTCGGGGGTCTGGGGGGTACCCCCAGGAAAAGAAAGTTAAAAGGTAGAGCCGTCTTCTCCTGGGGGTTCCCCCCAGACCCCCGGCCTCGCTTCGCTCGAAGAGAGTGCAATCGGGGTCAGTCAATGAGCGAGCACAGCGAGTACAGACCCTAGGATCGATATGTTTATTTTGTGATCGGTATTATAGTTAAGAGTATGAGCCAGTATATTCGAGTGTATGCTTTCCAAGTGTATCTATGTGGGTATATATTTAACATGCTTTCGCTTAAGATCAACGTCGTCCCGTGTCTCTTCTTTCCTCAACCCGTCCTTCCACCGCTTCAGGTCCACCAAGAGACTCTCCCCCTTCGTTGCAGCTTTCCTATCCCAGGCTGCGTTTCCGCCCGGCCCTGCGAGTCCCTCTTCAAACTGGCCCAGGTCCACAAGCGGGACCATCGAAGGCCGGCCGTGGGCACACTGGAATGGGAACGCGCAGGCCGTGAGCCTACACACAAGGTCGGTACACTGCTCTGTGGAGAGAGGGTCGTTGAACATGATCGCGCCTTGTGTGGATGTCGCCGTCACAGTCAGCAGGTTTCGGGGCTCATGGCTCATTCATGGCTCATGGCTCAGGGGAGGGAGGGAAGGAGAGATGGGGGAAGGGGATGACCCACTTCGACAGGCCCGCGAGTTAATCATGTCCAGGATGCCCTTCGGGCAGCGGTGGAACAGCGACACCCAGGCGTACCCTTGCTCCTGGCCTGGCTCTTCCGCCTCGATCGCCTCGGCCTCCTTGGGCCGATACCCTTCGCCTGCGGGGTTTTGTAAGCCGGGCTCGTCGTGCAGCTTCCAGGCCTCTGCTCGGAGCAGCTCAACCAGCAGCCTCGGGTCCTGGCGACAGCGTTCCAGGATGGCAGGCGGCAGCTTCTGCACCTCCACCTTCACCGCACCTGCCTTCTTCCGGGGCGCTCCCTCGCTGTCAAGCTGGGATATGTTCATGTACTCGGGCGCGCCTTTGTGGGTGGTGAGGACTGCTTTCGCTTTCTCAAAGACTTCGTAGACAATCCCCCAATGCTCGAAATGTCGCTGGGAGCGCGCGAGCAGCTCGCCGTCCCGCGCCGGAAGGTCGAACCGTATTGGTTTGTCCAGGGCTGCAGTGTGAGCTATCATCCGGATTCTTGTCTTTGCGTTGTGTTGACTAGTAGAGTTGGGCGGTGACTGCCCGTCGGTCTCTGGGCTTTCGATGAAATAGTCTCTCATCAACACCTCCACCCGACACCGCTCGTCGGCCGCGTGCTGGTCGATGAGTATCAAGAGGTGCGTGGCATCTTTTGAGAGGCCATCTCCGGCTGGCTGAGATGATTGGGCACCATTATGGCCGCGGGCAAGAGGCACCTTGGCAAAGATAAATTTCTGGTCCACCTGTCCTATAATTCCAGCCCTCCGCAGCGCCTGCCTTGAGATGCGGCCCTGAAGGGCTCTGGTTGTGATCCCGAATGTATGGGGGCCAGCGCCGTGGCCCTGGCATCCGTCCCTCCCAGTGGTTGCGAAATAGTCGGAAACGTCGGGCAGACGAGGAATAGGGGCCTCCACATTGGGGAACACTGGGTTCTCGGCACGCCATTTCGCGGTCAGATCCCGGAGTTGCGACGACGTGGGGTTGCCGGCTGCAGCACTCGGGCCCGGAATCGCTTGCTTCAGGCCGCTTTCGTTGACAGCAGCGCCGGAGGTATCAGCGGCTTTGTTGAGAAAGTCAGGCGCGGGCAGAGTGAGGCGTTTTGCGACGCCCGCAGTGGAGTGGATCACATAGCCAGTCCTGGTGTCAACCACGCAGCGAGTCTTTGTGGCCGGATCAATCCACGTGGCTGTGTGCCTCAGTTCATCGCTCGTTTTTTTAGCCTCGTTTCTAGACTCCTTGTCAAGGGCGGTGTTCGAACCGTAGCCGGGAACGGGGGGAGCAGTCCGTGCTCTGTCGCCCCCTTTCCCCTCACTATGATCGTGGATGGTTGACGGTCCAGCCAATGACGAGGCAGGTCTCACGTCCTGAGCTGTCTTCGTGACGCTGACGGTCGGTCGTCCCGTTTTCATCCTTGACCATGCCGCGAAAGGCGACTGCGCCCTGTCTCTGAGGATTGGAGAACCCCGAGCGCCAGTCTTGTGGGTGCCGATTAGACCAGAGATGGAAGCATGTGGATGTCCCTCGGGCGTGTTCGCCCTGGAAGGTCCCCTGGAGGACTCGCCCGAGCGTTTGCCTGCTATTCTCACCCCGCGCAAGGCATCTACCGCCCTTGGACGGAAGTGGTGCTTCTTGAGAAACTCGTACGCCATCACTCGTAGCAGGTCCGCAATCAGTATTGCCACCTGGTGGCGGTCGTCCAGGTGCTCCTCGTCTGGCTCCCTCGCGGCATCATCGAAAGTTATCTGCACGAAGAACTTTGGCCAGCGGTCGATACCTTTCCGACCAGGCTTCAGTTCTTTGGCGGTGAATCCGTCCATCTTGGCCTTTTTTGCAGCAGGCTCCTCGGAGCTCGGGGATGCGTGACCGTCTGCCGCCGCGTCGTCTTTGGCCTCCTCGATGGTGCCGAAGCTGGAGTTGGCGAAGACCCGGTTGAACTCGTCGTACAGAAAGTTCGATGCATGCTCATTCAGCAGGGGTCGAATTCCTAGCGCAATGAACTGCAGCCGCTTGGTGGCGACAGGCGTGAGAGAGACGCAGCCGTGGATTGAGATGCCAGACGACGACGCCGAGGCGCCGATCGGAACCCAGGATGCGCCCGATCTAGCATCGTCGTCGTCTGACAAGCCAGCTTGAGCCAGAATCCGTCTCATGCGGGTAATCAAGTCGGGCATTGGATCTATCCGCTGGCGTTTGCGACTACTCGGCTTACGGATCCGTTGGGCGTTAAGAAGCTCTGGAGTGCGCAGAGACACGATCTTGTTGTTGGCGGCGTTGCGCAAGTTGAGCGAGACCGGCCGAGGCCACGCAAGGAGCAGGGCGGCGAGTTTGAAGACCAGCCGCTCGAATTCTCGGACGTAAAGATGGCTCTGACGCTCTCCGTCCAAGACGCGCTGCTTTACGCGGACGGGCATGGCTCCAAATAGATCACGCACAGTCACCCGCGTCCCGCTGTCCGGGAAGGAGAGCATGCGTTGCTCTGGCGGAGCAGGAATATTCCTGGTCATTACCTTGGCGTTGTGGACGACGAGAGAGTTGTGTGACCAGTACTCTTGATGATGAGAGGTGATGGACAGCAAGGACACACCGCCTACGGAGGCGAGGAAAATCCCGTGCCGTCCGTGAAGGTCCGGACAGGGCGGATATCGCGAGGTGTCTAGACCGGTACATCAGTCTTCCTGTTATGTATTGTCATACAGACAGACGCGTGGCACCCACAGTAAGGCTGTCCCAGTCCCCCGTCGTCACGAAAGTCTGAGGGGGGAATGCCCGCGCCATTATCTTCGGCAGAGCAGTTGCCCTTGCAGTAGTCCACCGAGATGTTGACCCTAATTGCACCTGCATCCAGCGAGTTCTGAAGCAGACCAAACACAACATCGTTCAGAGAGGTGATGGCCACAGACGACTTGATCTGGGCGACCACGTCCCGAGGGAGTGGCTTGATGGACATGACGTGGCGGGCTTTGACATGGCGTGGCGAGACATCAAGGCGGACGCGATGATGTCAGAACGTGAAGCCCTAAGAAGCTGTCTGGCAGCCTGGCAGCCTGGGGGAGGCCATGTCCATATCTGGAATTGATGTTGAGGCAAATGAGGTGTGCTACTTAGAGTCGTACCGTATTATGTAAGTAAGCAACTATTCGCTCCGCTCCTGAGAGTGGGTACAATAACTGGGTACAGTGGGTTGCCAAAATAACCAGTACCCTTTTCTCGGGACTTCCCTTTTCATAACCACATTTCAATCCTAAGAAGGCCTTCAGCCTTACGAAAAAGCCTAGCATAATTCTAAACACACGGGTTTAAAAATCTATACGAGTTTGGCTGTTCTCACAAGTGTATTATCAACTACGCTTCGAGCGAAGCGAGGCCGGGGGTCTGGGGGGTACCCCCAGGAAAAAGAAGGTTGAAAGGTGAGCGGCCTTTTTCCCGGGGTACCCCCCCAGACCCCCGGCCTTCGCTTCGCTCGAAGGTAAGATATTGATAGTGGCTTTTTCAAGGTCCGTGCGCGTCGCCTCATTTGTACCCAGCAAGCCAGCCTGCCAGCCAATCGTCATCGCAATCAGCCAAGCGTCATCATCGAGTTAAGGCGCAGAGGCGCAAGGCAGTCGCAGCCATGATGCATAAGCTCCGGGGAGAACTGCTCCTGCTATCTTCTGATTAAACACCGAGATCTCTCGTGTGTGTTTTTATATGTTGCAGATTCCTTCCATTCACTCCCACACTCCCAACTCCCACACTTCCACACTCCCACACTCGCTTAACGCCATTCTCGATTCGGTGGCCGGCCAATCTCCCTGTCGTGCAACTGGCAATTAATTAATCTACAACTGTTGGATCCTTGCGTCTTGCGTCGCGCAAACTCTCGTCGGCAGCTTTGCAGCAACTTGGCTGCGTCCATCCTCAACCTTCCTTTTGCCCTCCTGGCAGTAATTCGTCATTCGACTCCCTCGACCCCAGGACCACCAGGCCAAATCCTAGGCGCCGAAACAAGATCAACCCAGTTCTCAGACGTGGTTGGCGGTCGCCTTTTACGCCACCACGTGCCCCTCTATCTCCTGCGCACCAAGTCGCCAGTCTCCAGGACGACTCCCTTCCGTCCATCCACGTCACAGCTTCGGGCTACGGCTATGGCTGCAACCGCTGCCCAACCGCATGGTGCTTGGCCTTTTTCCTACTCCTCTTTCCCTCCGTCATGCCCCCCACCTCCACATAACGCCCTTGGTTCGTCTCTGCATTCCAGCAGACTCGCTCCCACAACAGCCCTTCCTGCGGCACCATTCCGCCCCGATGCCTTTTCTCAATACCTTTACTGACCGGGGCGCTCCAGATCGGCCAGCTCGCCGCCGGCCTTTCTCGAGTCTGATGCGGAAGCTTGCCAACATCCGAGGCGCTCCCTCTGGCGAAGGCGATCGCACCCCGAGCCCCACGAAGCGGAGTCGCGCCAACGGCAGCAACAACACCAAGGCTGCCGCCAAACGAGCGCAGCAATCTAGGAATAACAACCCATACCCACAGGCCGGCCGTCCCCAGGTCTCGCGAATACCCACCCACACCACCGGCAGCCACGACTCCTTTTCAACCGCCCGCAGCCCCCGTCCCTCGACCCTGTCAACCTCGGGCGCTGGCCCACGAGGTCCAGGAGGCACTCGAAATTCGGATGAGGACGGAGATGACCGCACGCTCGACAACGAGGACAACGAGGACAACGAGGACGGCCAATCCGGTGGCGGGCCAAGCCCCGATGGCCCCTCTTCCGATGCCCCGCGTGCTTCTGCCGACGGCCAAGGCCGGTCGACACTAGGCGCACGGTCTGTCGCCTGGACAGACCACGAGACAGGCAGGTCCATCGCGCCCTCGCACAACGCCTCTACCGTCAGCCGGGCCATCGATGGGGGCTTCACGTCTTCGCGCAGAGGAGGCGACAGCACTTTCTCGTCTCCCGCACCGTCGGTGCGGTCCCTGACGACCACGCTCACGACCATCCAGTCGACCTTGATGCCCGGTGGCAACGTGGCCAACGGAAATGCCGCTGGGAACCACCAGCTGGCCCACAGCAACCAACACCAATCCGGAGCCGCCATCATTTTCAATCAGCCCTTCCCGAGTCCCGCGTCTGCCATACCTGCACATCTCCAGCAGCCACAAACCGGCCACCCCACCACCTACGCCACCGCGACGGCGAACAACTTGCTGACCGACAACGCCTCCATCCTCACGCTAGCCTCGTCCTCAAAGCGCCGTCGCCGCAGGTCCTTTGACACGGACGCCTCGGTGCGCGCGCTGGCCCCCTCCTCGCTGTTCGGCGGCAGCCGCGAGTCCCTGCCCCTGAGCATCCTGAGCGCGAACTTTGACGGCGTCATGAGCGGCGGTGGCCCGTCCACACCGGCGACCCCGGGCGCGCTGCATCGCGGCCTGAGCAACGGCGGCCTGAACTCGGAGCTGAGGACGAGCATGTACTCTGCGTCTGGGGTTTTGCTAGGCGACCGGAACAGCCTGCTTGCAAAACCACAGAGCATGACGGCCGGTGACGGGGCAAGCGTGCGGAGCGGGCCACTGGGCCACGGGCGAGCGGACAGCGTGACCGGGAGCCTGAGTGGCGGGGGTTTGCCGGCAAGCCCGCTAGCGAGTCCGCTAGTGGCGGAGAGGGAGGAGGGTGAGCCGCAAGAAGTAGAGTACGAGCTCAAGGTAATGGAAGAGACAGATCCGGAAGTGACAGGGGAAGCGGCGAAAAAATGAACCTTGCCGGAAGGATACGCCTTGGTCGACTGTCGAGCTCGCCTCCAATGGAGCTTCTCTTTTTTTTTTTCTTCTCTCCTTATTTTTCTCGTTTTTTTCTTCCTGTTTTCATCCTTCCCGCAGCTTGGATCAAGAGGATTTTAACCAATGTCATAATCGAGGAGAAAGGCTCTCGGACTGCGCAACTACAACGCAGATAACATCTCAACCATCCTGTCCGAGATTGTTTTTTTGGGGCCCTTCTGTTTATTCTTCGCCTTTTCTTTACCTGTCTTCTTTACAGCTGTTGTCCTTTGTCAGTAAAAAAAAGTGTCCTCACGCGGCGCAAACAGAACGGCCTTGTTTTTTCTTTCTCGTGTTCGAAGATAGGAAGGAATTCCCGAGAGGGGCAGGGAGGGGGGGACGGGAAGGGGGAGGCGTCTCGGCCACGGGAACGAGTGCCGCCGCGATGCACTTTATCACGCTTCTGGCCGGATATGGCGCCGGAGATAAGGGGAGAGAGGAAGTGACACAGATGGAGAGAAATATTCGTTTCAAGATACCCTCAAAGTCATGAATGGCATCTTTTCCTTTTTGTTTCTTCTTTTGCCCTATAGGCAATCAACGAACACGCTTTTTCTCCCGAGTTTCAAGTTTAGGAGGAGTGCTTCTTCCGTTTGAGGCAAGAAATCCAAAGGAGATGGCCATATGCATTGCCATATGCATTGCAACAGCTGAGCATCAAGTGTTGTTAGGAGGGTAGAGATGGTGGTTTGCACCTGTTCAGACACGTTCCAGACTACGCGGCATACGCGGCATGATGATAGGCGGCAGTGCCAACAGGCATCTTACATTAATGGAACGGGGCAGCAGCAGCCGTCACCAGGAGCACAAGGTCCTCATCAGAAGCTAAAGTCTCAAACTAAGGCTCGTCGAACTTTATAGTTTGCTCTTGCAATACCGCGCTGCTCCGACCTGGTGTATAACATCGGCCGAGGAACCGTTCCCGCGACATTGTGCCGCGTTGGATATGGCCTCGGGATGAGGGTATTTGTTTACCCCAGATCGCAAGAGAGGGAGGCCCCCGGTGGAGCTTCGTGGTGGCGTGACCGGCGGCCCCAGAGTCCTTCTGCGAGCCCTTACTCAGGACCTCGCATAGGGGGGGCCAAATTGCCCGACTAGCCCCGCCTCCTGCACACCTACCATAGTGTCAATCACAAAATAAATATGCAGATCCTAGCATCCGTACACGATCATTTACTGACCCCGATTGTACTCTTCGAGCGAAGCGAGGTCGGGGGTCTGGGGGGTACCCCCAGGAAAAGAAAGGGTTAAAAGGTAGAACGGCCCTTTCTTTTCCTGGGGGTACCCACCAGACCCCCGACCTCGCTTCGCTCAAAGTTATTATACCATAGTAAACTGGCTGGAAGCCAAGTCTTTCTTTGGGAAGGCTTGCTGTAAAAAAAACTCCAACTGTGGAGTGGTTGGAATGGTGGGACCCATAGGACCCACCTTTCTGTGTGATTAGATAGCGAAAGCGGTGTGAATACTGCCGTGGGAGCTTCCTCAAAAGCTCCCACCGAACGTTGCAATCGCAACGTTTTGGCAGTCTACACCACTCAACTCAACCAGCGTCAATACAACGAATTATTATCTGCACGCAGCAGATACGTGATTCTAGCCTGTACGTACAGCAATACTGACGAAGCCCCGTCAACACCAACCCAATTTAGAAATTTTGCGGATACGAAGTACAAATAGAACGGCTAAATTTTTTAAGCGAGGCCTCCTGATTGGTCGCATACTCCAGTCCCATAAAATTAAGCGTTCTGACTGGTTGCTGATTCCGGTCCCACAAAATAAAGCGTTTAGATTGGCTGCAGCTTTTCGTATTTCTTTTTTTTTTTGGGGAGAAAGAGAGCTTGGTGCCAAGCTCCAAGTCAAAGGTGTAAACTATGTAACGAGTCAAAGGTGCGTCCCCACAATACCGGCCTCTATAGACCAAGGTCAATCAATCTACGTAATAGAATGGCGCCGCGCCGATTTTTAAAATTAGCTTTGACGCCCTCAATAAACCCTTATCTTGATGAGCAATTTTATGAACTAGCCATGAATCCTCCAGCTATAAACACCAGGTCCTCCGCAGCTCTGTCTTCCGGTTATCTTCTCCGCTCCAAACCACCTCGTATACAAGCTCCACATACAAAAAAAAAATCCACAACCATAACCACTACTACCACTACAAGATAGCACCCTCCTCCTATATATGCCTTGTCTAGTAGCACGCCAAATACGGCCGAGTTCAACTCGTGCCTCGCAGCCGACTTCGAAGACTCAGACTTTCCGATCGAGCCTAGTATTACGAACCAACTAGGGAGGATTCCCCCGAGTCACACAAGCGGCCGCCCCAGGAAGAAGTAATTGGCTAAACCGGGCCACCCTGCAGAGGATAGGGACAGGGCAGGCACGTAGGAAGAGCACGGACTAGGAGGATTATATAATAGTCTATAATGTCTACGAAGTATAGACAAAAGAGAAAATAGTTTGTAGTGTCTATGAAGTATAGATAAGGGAGAAGATAGTCTACAGTATCTATAAAGTATAGACAGGGGAGAAAAAGACTAAAGAGGAGGATCTCTTAATATTTAAACTAGGAAAGATACCTTAATATATCTAACTAAATAGATCCGCTCTTTAATTATTAATTACATTATACCAACTATTCTAACTATTACCTACTCTTATTTTATTACTATATACTATAATACTTTGCCTTAAATATCTTTAAAAGAAACCCTATAAATATTTCGGCTTACCTTTATTAAAGAAAGCTAGTCTGTAATATATTAACGACTTACTTTAAGACTTAACCTAGAGTTTAGAATAAAAGACTATTACGAACTAACCAAGGGGAATTCACCAGGTTATACAAGCGGCCGCCTTAGGAAAAAGTAATTAGCTAAACCGGGCTACCCCGTAAAAAATAGGGATAAGGTAGGTATATAAAAGAAGGAATATAGACTACGAGGTTATATAATATATTAATAATATAAAACTATTTAAATTAAAAAGAAGAAAATATATTAATAATATAAAACTATTTAAATTAAAAAAGGAAAGAACTTAACAGTCCTTTATAAAGGGGATAGAAATTAAAGAGGAAGATCTTTTAATATTTAAATAAAAAAGATACTTTAATATATTTAATTAAATAGATCCGCTTTTTAATTGTTAATTATATTATATTAACTATTCTAATAATTACTTGCTTTTATTTTTTATTATATATTATAATTTTACTTTAAATATCTTTAAAGGAAATTTTATAGATTTTTAAGCCTACTTTTATTAAAAAAGCTAATCCGTAATATATTAACGACTTATTTCGAGACTTAACCCGGAATTTAAAATAAAAGACTTTATTTTTAAATATTAAATAACTATTATTTAATAATAGCCCCTTTACTTATAAATAATATAATTATAAAATAAATTATTATTAATTTAAAGTAATATATCTAATAATTAGAAAAATAGTTTATTATTTTTTTAAAAGATAATATAAAGATAAGCGAACTTCGTTTTAATATAGTTAAAATATTAACCTTTAATAAAAGAAATAACAATACGATAGTCTAAGTTTTTATTATTTAGGTTCATATTAGATTAATTTATAACGGGATATTTCGGAAGATTTATTACGGAATAGTTCGAGCCGATATTATAAGACTAATTAAAATATCTAGAAAGTAAAGATCGGGACGATAAAATAGTTACTATTTTTAAGAGCTTTGACTATTTTGTTTAAAGGCTTAAGGAAATTTTCGGTAACCCCGATAAAAAAAAGACGGCTAAATCTTATTTTAATTAATTCAAGTAATAAGGATTAGCTTTTAAATATATAATAGAATTCTAATAAACCGTAGTTAAAATAAAATAAGACGACGATAATATTTTAATAGTAGCCTTTTATATAAGGCTTAAAGACGATATAAAAGACGAATTTAATAAGGATAAATATTTAAAGAAACTTAATAAGTTTATTATTAAAGTAATTAAAATCGATAATTATATTTATAAACGATACCCAGAAAAAACTAGAAGTCGATAAAGAGGATAAACAAAAACCTTTAAAAGACGACTCTATTAATAATTAAAGCCTTATTATTATAATAAATATTAAATTAATATTCGGTAAAAACGAAAGTATTAGTCTATAAATTATAAGTATTATATTAATCTAATAGATTTAAATGCGGCTCAGTGAGACAAAAGATTTAAGTACTTTAATTATAAAACTTTTAAGTATATAGCTAGAAAATATTATAAGTTTAAGAAGTAATAAAATAAACCGTAAAAAGGACCTGTATTATTAGTTAAATAGGCTAGGTTTATAATTAATATTTTAATTAAGACTATAAATATTATTATGAAGGTTTAAAAAAAAGAGGGAGTTATTATTATAAATGTATAAGCAGAGGTTATAATAGTTAATAAGTAAAACTATTATTTATTAGTTTTATATAATAACTATAACTATAAATACTATAGTAATAGTATAATAGAAGACGAATATAGCGATTCGGAATATAATAATTAGCTTTATTTTATTAACGTGTGGGAAGATATTAAAAAAGAGGTAACGGATATTTAAGGGCTTAAATATAATTAGAGCTTTAAATTAAATAAGATATAACGATATATAATATTCGATAAAGATATTTTTACGAAGGATTTTAATAATTATAAATTAGGAGTTAAAGTAATCGACTATTTAATATTATAATATAATATATATATAGTTATTAAGGTATAAGAATAGTATTAAATCCGAATAATGAATTAAGTTAAAAAAAAGGAATGCTTTTTATTTAAGGCTTATAAAAGAGCTAGGATAGTATAATAATAATATTAGATATTAGAGTTAGATAAATTTGAGTTAAGGGGATTATTTTAGATCAAATAGGATTGATTATTAGTAAGGGGATTACTTAGTTAAGAATAGGACTTATTTGAAAGACTTAATATAATATATATATTCTAAGACTTTTATAATATATAAAAGTAAATATTCGAGGAAGAAGGACCCTTCGGTAATAAAGATGACCCTTTTGAGTAGATATAAAAATAATTAGAATTAGAAAGGTTTTAAAGAGATATTAATGAAAACTACGAGTCTTTTAATATAATTCAAATAATAATATAACTTTATAATAATGTTTTAGATAAAAAGGAAGATATAGAAGTTATAAATATTTAACAATCAAAAAATAACTAGTATGATTTATAAAGAGTTATAAGTATGGAGATATTTAAGACTTAGTATAATAATAGGTAAAGGACTAATAAGAATAGCTCGGACAATAGTAAATAAAAAAGAGCCGTTAAAAAGAAATATAAAAGGATTAAATATAAGAAGCCGACTTATAAGCTATTAAAGAACGACTAAAATAGAAATTCTTATAAATAATAAATAAAGGAATAAACGCTATCGTTATAAAAAACTAATATTATAGTATAAATATTAGATAAAATAGGTATAATATTAAAGTATTTATCGATAATAAAATATAAAGAAACTTTATTAGCTTAATAATAATTAATAACTTTAAGATATTATAGAAAGGAAAAGAATACCTTTATTATCTATAAACTATAAATAAATTAGCATTAGGTTATAACGATAGTATAATATAATATAAGACTGATTATTTTTAAGTTATTATTGTTAGCTGAATTATATAAATATAATTTAATATTATAAATACTATTAAATAACAGATAATTTTTAGTATGTTATAATTAAAAAAAAATAAAAGCTATAAATCGACTAGACTATTAGCTAAATCTTATAGGAAAAGGTAATACCTTAAAATAAAATAATATAATTAATTACCCTAATAGGAAAGATACACTTAATATAAGATATTTAGAAACTTCGAAGAAGCTTAAAATGAGTTATATTGATAGAGATATTCGTAAGAAATATAAATAGACTTAAAGTATACTTTAAAGAAAAATAGCGAGATACCTTAGACCGGATTAGTATTTAAGAAGTAAAAGGCATAATATTAATTAAAGTAATATAAAGGTATTTTAATAATATAACTAATAGAAACTATTATATAAGTTAATATAAAACGTTAAAACTAATAATAATAGAGGAATAAAATATAGAAAAATAATAGAATATCCTTATAGAATACTTATAATAATATAGAAAGATTTTCTAAGATAAATTAGAAACCGGATTACTAAAATATTAACCGTAGGATTACGAAATTAAACTAAAAAATAGGGTAGTATTAAAGTTTTTCCTAATTTACCTACTTAATTAGGATTAGCTATAAATATTAAAAAACTATCTTAATTAAAACCTTAAGAAAAAGTATATTAGACCCTCGACTTTACTAGTAAGATACTTATTTTTCTTTATTTTAAAGAAAAACGGCAAGGAAAAACCTATTATTAATTATAAATAGTTTAACAATATTATAATTAAAAATCGCTACTTATTATTATTTATTACGGAGCTAAGAGATAGACTTTAAGGAGCGAAGTAGTTTATTAAGTTAGACTTATTAAAAGCTTATAACTTAATCCGAATTAAAGAAAGTAATAAATAAAAAATAGTGTTTAAAATATATTATAGTTATCATAAATATTTCGTTATACCTTTCGGATTTATAAACGTGTTAATAACTTTTTAAATACTTATTAACGATATATTATAAAAATATTTAGACGATATTATAGTAGTTTATTTTGATAATATCTTTATTTATTTAGCTATATTAGAAGAAAATTAGATTTATATTTATAAAGTCTTTTAATAATTTATAGAAGTAGACCTATTTGTTTTAATAGAAAAAAGCGAGTTTTATATATAATAAATAGAGTTTTTTAGATATAAAATCCGATTAGGAGAAGTTCGTATAGAATAAATAAAAGTATAAGTAGTTAAGGACTAGTTTATATTAAAAAATATTAAGGATATTAGAATATTCTTAGGATTTATAAACTATTATCGATAAATAATTTAAGGATTCATTAAAATAATAATAATATTTACCGACTTTATAAAAAAAGAAATACTATAATAATAGATAGCTAAAGAAGATACAGCATTTAAAGAAATCAAGTAAAAGATTTTAGAGGAACTAGTCTTTAAGATCGCCGACCCTAAAAGATTATTTAAAGTCGAAATAGATATATCCGACTATGTATTTGGAACGTAACTTAGATAATAGAATAGTGAAGGTATATTATATTTAATAGTTTTTTTTTAATAAGAAATTATATAGAATAGAACTTAACTATTAGATCTATAATAAGGAATTAATAGCTATTATTAAAGTATTTAAAGAGTAGAGGCTATATTTATATAGAATAAAATATTAGGTTTAGATTTATATTAATTATAAGAATCTTATTTATTATATAATAAAGTCATAGCTTAGTTAATAATAGACGCGATAAGTAGAATTCTTTATAGTATATAATATTAAGATTAATTATATTAAAGGCTCGGAAAATATTAGAGCCGATATATTTAGTAGAAGACCTAATTATAATATAATAGTCTTAATATATATATAAGTAATATTTTAAATAAATATTAATAGAATATTAGAAATAATAAAGTCGTTTAAAGCAATATTTAAGGTAGAGAGTAATATAAATAAACTACGTTAGGTGTAATAAAAAAAATAGAATTAAGGGAAACGGTTTTTATAGTATATAGGATAGATATTATATAATAAAAAGCTATATATCTTAGAAAAACTTAGAGACTAAGTTATTAGGGATATCTATAAAATATTAACCGGAAGATATTAAGGAATATTTAAAACCTATAATAAACTTATATATTTATATAACTTTCTAGATTTAAAGCGAAAAGTTTAAAACGTTATATAATAATATAATATATACGTTAAAGCAAAGATATTACGATATAAACTTTATAGAGAATTATAACTACTTTTAATATTAAAAAAACTATATGAATCGGTATTTATAGACTTTATTATTAAACTTCTGGTATTTAAAGAATTAGGGATAAATATTAAATATAATAGTATTATAGTTATTGTAGATAGGCTTAATAAATATACCTACTTTATATTATTTTAAGAAATATATATAACTAATAATATAACGTATATTTTCTTAAAAACAATAGTTAATAATTATAGGTTATTAAAGGAAATTATTAATAATAGAAATAAACTTTTTATAAATAAATTTTAAAAAGCCTTAATTAAATAACTTAAGATATAATATAAGCTCTTAATAGTATACTATTTATAAATAGACAATTAGATAGAAAAAATAAACCAGATATTAAAGTAATACTTTAAATATTATATTAACTATTAATAAAACAATTAGATATAACTATTATTAATAATATAACTCGCCTATAACAATATAAAAATTAAAACAATTGAAATAATATTATTTTTTACGAACTATAGCTTTAAGCCTAAGGTTTAGTATTTATTAAGATATAACTAGCTAAAAATAATGCTTTAAATTAAGATCGAAGTCACTAAAATAGCAATAGTTTAGTAATAATTACGATAAGAACTAGAATTTTTTTAGGAAAGAATAAAAAAATATATTAATTAAAAAAAGATCGAAAGACCGACTTTTAAAAGGGGGCTATAATTTATTTTATATAATATAATATTAAAATAAAACGATTAAACAATAAGTTAGATTTTAAGAAACTTAAATTATTTAAAATCGAAATAAAAGTCTTAAAAACTAACTATCGACTCGAGCTATTAAATATTATATAGATTTACCTAGTTTTCTATATATTTTTATTAAAATTAATACCTAGAACCGCCAAATTAAATACTATAGTTAAAATCAAAGATAAAGAACCGGAATATAAAGTCGAAATTAGATTCGACTCTAAATCAATAAAGTATACTATAAAATACCTAGTAAAATAGAAAGGCTATTTATATTACGAAAACAATTAAAAACCTAATATATATTTAGAGAATACTTAAGAGCTTATTTAATAGTTCTATTAATGATACCCGGATCGGCTAAAGGGGCCGATAGAAGGAAAGGGTTTAAAAAAAAGTTAGATCCTAATTAGTTAAAAAAAAAAAAAGGGATTAAAACCAATAGAAATAGCGATTTTAATAAGAAACTCTATAATAAAAAAACTAAAAGGATTAGTAAAAAAAAGCTCCGATTACCGACGTTCCTTAGCCTTTACTTTTTCGAGTTCCTTTAAGGAATTAATATTACGTTAAACTATATATTAAATCTTTTTAGTAAGAGCCTAATATTATTGCCGGATATAACGAGCCTTAATATTAATATATTTAACTTTTATTTTAAATATTAAAATTAAAAACTAACGGCTTTAAGTTATTATTCGGAAAGATTTAAGATATTATAAAAAAAATAGTTATTATAAAAATAAGCTTTATAAATAAAAGAATTAAAAGGAAATATATAATATAAAGGAAGACCCTAACGTTTATAAATAAAATACGAAGGCATTTCGACGGATAAATAAGAAACGGTATAAAAGAAAGCTATATAGGAATAAAGATTATATAAAGGCGTTTTAGCTTTAGAAATACGAGGTATAATAAAAGTATATAAAAAAAGAAACTTATTATAATAAGGATATTAAGGAAAAAGAAGAATATTTAAGGAATAAAATAAATATAATATTTACTAGCTTTAAAAATAAGACTAAAAAAAGGGGAATATCGTATTATAAATTAACTAAAGGGAATTTACTAGGTTATATAAACGGCTGCCTTAAAAAGAAATAATTAGTTAAACCGGGTTACCCCGCAAAGGATAGGGATAAAGCAAGTATATAAAAGAAAGAATATAAACTAAGAGGTTATATAATATATTAGTAATATAAAACTATTTAGATTAAGAAGGAGAAAGTATATTAGTAGCATAAGACTGTTTAGATTAAAAAGGGAAGGAATTTAATAGTCCTTTATAAAAGGGACGGAGATTAAAGAGGAAGATCTCTTAATATTTAAATAAGAAGGATACCTTAATATATCTAATTAAATAGATCCGCTCTTTAATCATTAATTATACTATACCAACTATTTTAGTAATTACCTGCTTTTATTTTTTACTACGTACTATAACTTTACCTTAAATATCTTTAAAGGAAACCCTATAGACTTTTAGGCTTACCTTCGTTAGGGAAAGCTAGTCCGTAGTAAAGACTTTATCCCTTAAATAACTATTACTTAATAATAACCTTTCTATTTATAAATAATATAATTATAAAACAGATTATTATTAACTTAAAACAATATATCTAATAATTAAAGGCCTAGCTTACCGCTTTCCCGGAAGATAATATAAAGATAAACGAACCTCGTTTCGATATAACTAAAATATTAACTTTTAATAAAAGAGATAATAATATAATAATTTGAACTTTTACTGTTTAAGTTTATATTAAATTAATTTATAACCCTTCTATTAATATAAACAAAACTAAAGTTCGGTATATAATAAGATACTTAAAAAGATCTGCCGCAAAATATTTTAAACCGATATTATAAAACTAACTAGAATACTTTAAAAAAAAAACCGGAATAATAAAATAATTATTATCTTTAAAAGCTTTAACTACTTCACCTAAAAACTTAAGGAAACCTTTAACAACCCTAACGAAAAAAAGATAACTAAATACTACCTCAATTAACTTAAACAATAAAAATCAGCCTCTAAATATACAATAAGATTTTAATAAACTACAACTAAAGCAAGATAAAATAATAATAACGCTTTAATAACAGCCTTTTATATAAAGCTTAAAAATAATATAAAAGACAAACTTAATAAAAACAAGTACTTAAAAAAATTCAATAAATTCATTACTAAAATAATTAAAATCGATAATTATATTTATAAATAACATTTAAAAAAAACTAAAAGCCAATTTAAAAAAATAAACAAAATCCTTTATAAAACAATACTGTTAATAAACAATACCTTATTATAACAATAGCTATTAAACTAATATTCGGTATAAATAAAAGCACTATTTTATAAGCTATAAATATTATATTAATCTAATAGATCTAAATTTTTTTTTTTTTTTTTTGAAATAAAAAAGAACTTCGTACGAAGCTCCAAGTCAAAAATCTAATCTCTATCTAAGCGAAAAGTACGTCCCCACGACACCGGCTTCTAGACCTAGGTCTATTCGAGGCAATTTAATCTACGTAATAGATAGCGCCGTCGCCGATCGTTAAAGAGTTAGCTCTAACGTCTTTAACAATCTTTATCTAGCTAGCTATAAATTCCTCTAGCTATAAATATAAGAGGTCTTCTAGTTTTATAGGCTAGTTATCTCCTCTATTTTAAGCTATTTATTATAAGCTTTATTTATAAAAAAAATTCTATAATTAAAACAATTACTATTACTATTACTATTATTATAAATATTAGCCTCTTTTTATAAGATTTATATATAATATAATAAAATAATAGACTTAAATATTTCAACTATAAAACCCTTAAATATATAGCTAAAGAATATTATAAGCTTAAAAAACAATAGAATAAATTATATAAAAGACCTATACTACTAATTAAATAAGCCCGGTTTATAACTAATATCTTAATTAAAACTATAAATATTATAATAAAAGTCTAAAAAAAAAAGGAATTACCGCTATAAATATATTAGTAAAAGCTATAATAATTAATAGGTAAAACTATTATCTATTGATCCTATATAACAACTATAACTATAAAAACTATAATAATAATATAATAAAAAACAAATATAATAATTTAAAAGATAATAATTTATACCTTATTATCTACTATAATATAAAATATTAAATATATATTAATAAAGGCTATAACTATAATAAAAATATAAACCCCGAAACTAAAAAATATATTAAAATCTATAAAAGACTTAATTAAACGGCATATATTAATAATAAATATATTATTTATAAAAAAAAAAAAAAAGAGTTAAGTATTAACCTTAAGCTCCTAAATATACGAAATAAACTATAAGCTTATAAAAACTTAAATATAATTAGAGCTTTAAACTAAATAAAACACAATAATATATAATATTCAACGAAAATACTTTTATAAAAAATCTTAATAATTATAAACTAAAAATCAAAATAATTAATTACTTAATACTATAATATAAAACATATATAATTACTAAAATATAAGAATAATACTAAATTAAAATAATTAATTAAACTAAAAAAAAAGAACGCCCTTTACTTAAAGCTTATAAAAGAACTAGGATAATTATAATAATAATATTAAATATTAAAATTAAAAGAATTCGAGTTAAAGGGATTATTCTAAATTAAATAGGATTGATTATTAATAAGGGGATTATTTAATTAAGAATAGGACTTATTTAGAGAATTTAATATAATATATAAAACTAAATATTTAAAAAGGAAGGACCTTTCGGTAATAAAAAATATTTTTTTTAAGCGGGTATAAAAATAGTTAGAATTAAAAAAGTTTTAAAAAGATATCGACAAAAACTACGAGTCTTTTAGCATAATTAAAATAACGATATAACCTTATAATAATATTTCAAACGAAGAAGACAATACAGAGATTATTGATATTTAATTAAAAAACAACTAGCGTAACTTATAAAAAGTTATAAGCATAGAAATATTTAAGACCTTATAAAACAATAAATAAAAAACTAATATAAATAACTCGAATAATAATAAATAAAAAAGAACTATTAAATCGAAATATAAAAAAATCGAATAAAATAAACCGACTTATAAGAACAATAAGCTATTATAAAACAACTATAATAAAGATTCTTACGAACAATAATAAAAGCAATAAACGCTATCGCCGTAAAAAACTAATGTTATAATATAAATATTAAGTAAAATAGGTATAACATTAAAGCATTTATTCATAATAAAATATAAAAAAACTTTATTAACTTGATAATAATCAATAACTTTAAAATATTATAAAAGGGAAAAGAATACCCTTATTATCTATAAACTATAAATAGATTAGCATCAGATTATAACAACGGTATAATGTAATACGAAACTGATTATCTTTAAATTACTATTACCAGCCGAACTATATAAATACAATTCGATATTATAGATATTACTAAATAATAGATAATTCTTAATATATTATAACTAAAAAGATAAAAGCCATAAATCGACTAAACTATTAGCTAAATCTCATAAAAAAAGGTAGTACCCCGAAATAAAATAATACAATCAATTACTTTAACAAGAAAGATATATTTAATATAAGATATTTAGAAACCTCGAAAAAGCTTAGAAAAAGTTATATTAATAGAAACATTCGTAAAAGATATAAATAAACTAGAAATATACCTTTAAAAAAAACAACGAAATACTTTAAACTAAATTAATATCTAGAAAATAAAAAGTACGATATTAGTTAAAGCAATATAAAAGTATTCTAACAATATAACTAAACGAAATTACTATATAGGTTAATATAAGACGTTAAAACTAATAATAATAAAGGAATAAAATATAAAGAAATAATAGAATATCTTTATAAAATACTTATAATAATATAAAAAGATTTTCTAAAACAAATTAAAAACTAGATTATTAAAATACTAACCGTAAGATTATAAGATTAAATTAGAAGATAACATAGTACTAAAGTTCTTCCCGAGCTACCTATTTAGTTAAAACTAGCTATAAACATTAAAAAACTACTTTAATAAAAACCTTAAGAAAAAGTATATTAGACCTTCGATATTACTAGCTAGGTATTTATTTTTCTTCATTTTAAAAAAGAACGGCAAAGAAAGACCTATTATCGACTATAAATAGTTTAACAATATTATAGTTAAAAATCGCTACTTATTATTACTTATTATAAAGCTAAGAAACAGACTTTAAGGAATAAAATAGTTTATAAAACTAGACTTGCTAGGAGCTTATAATTTAATCCGAATTAAAGAAGGCGACGAATAGAAGATAGCGTTTAAAATATATTATAATTATTATAAATATTTCGTTATATTGTTTGGATTTATTAACGCGTTAATAACCTTTTAAATGTTTATTAACAATATATTACAAAAATATTTAAACAATATTATAATAATTTCTTTCGACAATATTTTTATCTATTTAGCTATACTAGAGGAAAATCGGACTTATTTATATCTATAAAGTTTTCTAATACCTTATAAAAGTAGATTTATTTATTTTAATAGAAAAAAGCAAGTTTTATATATAATACGTAAAATTCTTCGGATATAAAATTAAATTAAAAGAAGTCCGAATAAAACAAATAAAAATATAGGTAGTTAAAAACTAGCTTATATTAAAAATATTAAAGATATTAAAACATTCTTAAAATTCATAAACTACTATTAACAAATAATCTAGGGATTTACTAAAGCAGCAATAGCACTTACCGACTTTATAAAAAAAGAAGTATTATAGTAATAGATAGTTAAAGAGGATATA
Organism: Echinosphaeria canescens; assembly: GCA_011319275.2. NCBI lineage: Eukaryota > Fungi > Ascomycota > Sordariomycetes > Sordariales > Helminthosphaeriaceae > Echinosphaeria > Echinosphaeria canescens. Next base: position 7,958 of record WXYE02055080.1, on the reverse strand, counting down.
ATATTTAAAGAAATTAGATAGAAAATTTTAAAGGAATTAGTCTTTAAAATCGCCGACTTAAAACGACCGTTCGAAGTCGAAACCGACGTATCTGACTATATATTTAGAATATAACTCGGATAAAGAAATAGCAAAATATATTATATTTAATAGCTTTTTTCAATAAAAAACTATATAAAATAAAGCTTAACTATTAAATCTATAACAAAAAACTAATAACTATTATTGAAGTACTTAAAAATAAAGGTTATATTTATATAAAATAAAACATTAGGTTTAAATTTATATAAACTATAAAAATCTTACCTACTTTATAATAAAGCAATAGCTTAACTAGCAATAAATATAATAGGTAGAAATCTTTACGGCATATAATATTAAAATTAATTATATTAAAAGCTCGGAAAATACTAGAGCTAATATATTTAATAAAAAACTAAACTATAATATAATAGTCCTAGCATATATATAAATAATATTTTAAATAAATACCAATAAAATATTAAAAACAATAAAAACTTTTGGAGTAATACTTAAAATAAAAAGTAATATAAACGAATTATATTAAATATAATAAAAAAAAAAAAACTAAAGGAAACGGTTCTTATAATATATAAAATAGATATTATATAATAGTAAGTTATCTATTTTAAAAAAAAAATTAGAAACTAAATTATTCAAGATATTTATAAAATATTAACCGGAAAATATTAAAAAAATATTTAAAACCTATAATAAGTTTGTATACTTTTACAACTTTTTAAATTTAAAGTGGAAGGTTTAAAATATTATACGATAATATAATATATACGTTAAAATAAAAACGTTATAATACAAACGTTATAAAAAACTATAACTACTTTAATATTAAAAAAAACTATAGGAATCGGTATCTATAGACTTTATTATTAAACTCCCGGTATTTAAAAACTAAAAACAAATATTAAATACAATAATATTATCATTATTATAAATAAGCTTAATAAATATACTTATTTTATATTATTTTAAAAGATATATATAATTAATAATATAAGCTTTTAATATTATATGATTTATAAATAAACAGTTAAATAAAAAAAATAAAAAAAATATTAAAATAATACCTTAAATATTATATTAATTATTAATAAAATAATTAAATACGACTACTATTAATAATATAACTCGCTTATCATAGCATAAAAACTAAAACAATAAAAATAATACTTTTCTTTATAAATTACGGCTTCGAGCCGGAAATATAATACCTATTAAAATACAATTAAGTAAAAATAATACCTTAAGCTAAGATCGAAGTTATTAAAATAGTAATAATTTAGTAATAATTACAATAAACATTAGAGTTTTTTTAAGAAGAAATAAAAAAATATATTAATTAAAAAAAATTAAAAGACCGACTTTTAAAAGGGGAAATATAATTTACTTTATATAATGAAATATTAAAACTAAACAACTAAATAACAAGTTAGATTTTAAAAAACTCGGACTATTTGAAATTAAAATAAAAATCTTAAATACTAACTACCGATTTAAATTATTAAATACTATATAAATTTACTTAGTTTTTTATATATCTTGATTAAAACTAATACTTAAAACTATTAAACTAAATACTATAGCTAAACCTAAAAACAAAAAACTAGAATATAAAGTCGAAATTATATTTAACTTTAGATTAATAAAATATATTATAAAATATCTAGTAAAATAAAAAACCTATTTATATAATAAAAATATTTAAAAGCCTAATATATATTTAAAAAAAAACTCTTAAAAACTTATTCAATAATTCTATTAATAGCACCTAGATCGGCTAAGGGAGCTAATAAAAGGGAAGGATCTAAAAAAAAGGTAGACTTTAGTTAATCGAAAGAAAAAGGATTAAAACTAATAAAAATAACGACTTTTATAGGAAGCTCTATCCTAAAAGAATTAAAAGGACTACTCAAAAAAGTTCTAATTATCGATATTCTTTAATTTTTATAGCTTCTAATTCTTTTAAAATCTATGAACCGTAATAAAATATATAATATACTTTATCTATAAATTCTTTTTACTACCGATATCAATAATAAAACTTAACTTATAAACGGTTTCATTCCTTATCTATTAGCTTAATCTCAGAATCTATATAACCGAATTGCCGACCTACCGCTTCAAGCTAAATATTAAAAGGACCTAATATATTATAATTTAAATAACCTATAAAAATATAAGCCTCGCAACGAAAAAGTTTGAAAGAAAAAACTAATAAGGAGGCTTATAAGATTTATAATTAAAATAAACGGGTATATTAACCGCCGAAAAAAAAAAATTAAAAAATAGAGATTTTATATAAAGAATTGTATAGATACGCTTTAACCTTTGATATATAAAATATAATAATAACAAATATAAAAAGAAGAAAAACTTACAATAATAAAATATCCGGAAAAAAAAAGGATATTTAAAGGACTAAAGCAAACGCAATATTTGCCGGCCTTAAAAATAAAACTAAAAAAAAGGAATATTATATTATAAACTAATTAAAAAGGATTCCCCCGAATTATATAAGTAGCTGCCCTAAAAAAAAGTAATTAGCTAAACCGGGCTACCTTATAGAAGATAAAGATAAGGTAGGTATATAAGAAAAATATCGACTGGGAAGATTATATAATAGTCTATAATATTTACGAAATATAAATAAAAGAAAAAATAATCTATAATATCTATTTTTTTTTTTTTTTTGAAGTGAAAAAGAACTTCGTACAAAGCTCCAAGTCAAAAATCTAATCTCTATCTAAACGAAAGGTACGTCCTCATAATACCGGCCTCTAAACCTAAGTCTATTTAAAGCGATTTAATCTATATATAATAGATAGCGTTATCGCCGATTGTTAAAGAGTTAGCTTTAACGTCTTTAATAATCTTTATTTAGCTAGCTATAAATTCTTTTAACTATAAATATAAGAGGTCTTCTAGCTTTATAAGCTAGTTATCTCCTTGATTTTAAGCTATTTATTATAAGTTCTATCTATAAAAAAAAAATCTATAACTAAAACTATTACTACTATTACTACTATTATAAAATACTAGCCTTTTCCTATAAATACCTATTTAAAGGCATACCCTTAATTACCGAGTTTAACTTATATTATATAACCGACTTTAAAGATAAAGACTTTTCGACTGAGCCTAGCCGATTCGATATAATTAAAAAGACTATTATAGGTAGCTTTTTAGATAAATATATAGTCGGAATTGTTATTAGCTAGGCAATTATAATTAGTTTAATAGAACCGAGCTTCGAAAATATTATAAAGCGGAAAAAAATAGTATTAATCATCCTTTTAGTAAGGGTATTTATATAGGTATTATTAGAGGAGGACCGGGTATTTTTATATAAGGCTTAAGCGCTAGGATTAGCTGAAAATATACAGGATTAAAGAGACTTTACAGAAAATATTGGGATTTAAGCTTAGAAGCTAGATACCGGTATCGTTTAGCCGGTATTACTCGGTCGGTAAGTATTATAGTTAATTTAGAGTGTTAGAGGACGGTAGGGCGGATTAGACGGAGACGTTTCGGAGATAACGTAAGATAGTCGGAGCTAGCTAGCTAGAGGATGGGCGGCGGCAACGCTATGTTATGTAGGCTTATAAAGCTTAGTTAATAATCGTATAACTCAATGTAATTTAATTTGTGTGAATCAGTGGGCTAATCTATAAAGTTAAGTCGAATTGTATTAAATATATAGCTTGTAGATGCATTTAACGACTGCTTAAGTCGATAATATCTATAAAATATAAATAAAGGAAAAGATAGTTTATAATATTTATAAAGTATAGATAAAGGAAAAGAAGATTAAAGAAGAAGATCTTTTAATATTTAAACCGGGAAAAATACTTTAATATATCTAATTAAATAGATCTACTCTTTAATCGTCAATTATATTATATTAACTGTTTTAGCTATTACTTACTCCTATTCTATTACTATATACTGTAAAATTCTGCCTTAAATATTTCTAAAAGAAACCCTATAGATATTTAGGCTTACTTTTATTAAAAAAAGCTAGTTTATAATACCTAGCTTTTTTAATATAACTAAAAAAGCTGTTATAAACTCTTCTTTTTATATATATACCTCTATTAACTTATTAATACTACCAGTACCCCTAAAAATCCATTTAGCTTATTGCTAGTCTGTTATAATTGCTTACTTTATTAGTTATATTATTAACGTTTATTATAAGCCTACTAATTATATATTATAAATGCCTTTAACTGCGTATAATAACGACAATAACTAAATTGTAATAACTATAATAACTATATTATAAATGCCTTCGACTAGCTGCGATAATTGCATTATAAAGGCCCTCGATTAGCTGCGATAACTGCGCTATAAATAGGCTTATCTATATACGATAACTACATTGAAAATAGCCTTTATTACGTGCCAATTGCGTCGCTAACGCTTATTAAGCCTACTGCTAGTATATTTAAAATAGTTTCTATTATATACAATAAGTATAAGACGTTTCGTAGAGGTAGGTCGGAAAGATGGATTTTATTGGGTATTATATAACGATAGTTATATTAGGGATTAAAGATTTTATACGTTTTTTCCGCGCGTATTTTTGATCTGTTAAGCTCTAATCTCGTATCCTTTTTTTTATTATACGCCTTCTTTTAAAAGCATATATCTCTAAAATATTTTAATATTATAAACTAATAAGAACCTAATTAGGACAGTTATATAAGATAGAAAGCGGCCGCTTTATAGAAAAAGGATTATTAGTTAAACTAAGCTATTATATAAAAGATAGGATTGAAGTAGGTATATAAGAAAGGTATAAGCTAAAGGACTATATAACTCGAATATTAAAGTTTATAAAAAAATATAGATATAAATAAAATATTAAGCTTATAAGAATATATAAATATGAATAAAGTAATAAGCTCATTAAAAAATATAAGCTCGAATAAAAAAGTAAGTTTATAGAAATAAAAATTAAAGAAAAAGATCTTATAATATTTAAATAAAAGAAATACTTTAATATTTTTTTTTTTTGAAGTGAAAAAGAAATTCGTGCGAAGCTCCAAGTCAAAAATCTAATCTCTATCTAAGCGAAAGGTACGTCCCCACGACACCGGCCTTTATAATTAAATATAACTGCTATTAATAATATAATTTGTTTATAATAATATAAAAACGAAAATAATAAAAACTATATTTTTCTTTATAAACTATAGCCTTAAGCCGGAAATATAATATTTATTACAATATAATTAAACAGACATAATACTTTAGATTAAGATTGAAATTTTTAAAATAGTAATAATTTAATAATAATTATAATAAGAACTAAAGGTTTTTTTTTAAATATATATATATTAATTAGAAAAGGATTAAAAGACCGACCTTTAAAAAAAGAAATATAATATACTTTATATAATAAAATATTAAAATGACATAATTAAATAATAAATTAGATTTTAAAAAACTTAGATTATTTAAAGTTAAAGTAAAAACTTTAAATATTAATTACCGACTTAAATGACTAAATATTATATAGATATACCTAGTTTTTTATATATCCTTATTAAAACTAGTATTTAAAACTATTAAATTAAATATTCAATTTAAGCAGTCGTTAAATATATTTATAAGCTATATGTTTGGTATAGTTTGATTTAACTTTATAGATTAGCTTACTAGTTCGTACGAATTAAATTGTATTAAGTTATATAATTATTAACTAAGCTCTATAAGCCTACATAATATAGCGTTGCCGCCGCTTATTCTGTTGCTATTTATATCACTAATTTAATTTCTTTACCTAATGAGCTCCGATTATTTCCGGTTATTTTTAAAACCTCTATTTAATCCGTCTTATTGTTTTTTAATATTCTAGGTACCGCCCGTTTTTTTAAAGCCGAATTAATTATAGTATTTGCCGACCGAGCGATACCGGCCGAGCGATACTGGTATCTAGCTTTTAGGTTAATAATAGCTTAAATCCTGATGCTTTCTATAAGGTCTCTTTAATCTTTTATATCTTCGGCTAATTCTAGCGCCTAGGTTTTATATAGAAATGCCCGGTTTTCCTCCGATAATACCCCTATAAATACTTTTATTAAAAAGGTAATTAATATTATCTCTTCTTACCTTATAATATTTTTAAAGCTCGGTTTTATTAAACTAATTATAATTACCCGGTTAATAATAATTCCGATTATATATTTATCCGAAAAGCCGCTTATAATAGCTATTTCAATTATATTAAATCGGTTAGGTTCGGTCGAAAAGTTTTTATCTTTAAAATTAGTTATATAATATAATAAAATTTAATAGTTAAGGGTATTTTTTTTAAATAGGTATTTATAAAAAGAAATTAACATTTTATAATAATTATAATAATAATATTAATAGTTTTAATTATAGGTTTTTTTTTTATAAATAAAGTTTATAATAAATAATTTATTTATAAAATTAAAAGACCTTTTATATTTATAATTCAAAGAATTTATAACTAATTAAATAAAAATTATTAAAAATATTAAAACTAATTCTTTAATAATTAGCGATAATATTATCTATTATATAGATTAAATCGCCTCGAATAGACCTAGGTTTGGAGGCCGGTATTATGAGGACGCACCTTTTGTTTAGATAGAGATTAGATTTTTGATTTAGAGCTTTATACGAAGTTCTTTTTTATTTATTTATTTTTTAAATATATATATATATATATATATATAAAGCCTTTAATTCGAAATAATTGTTTTTTTTTAAAATAATATTATAAATCAATTAAAAGATTTCTTTTAATATTATAAGTATAAATAATATAAATATATTTAAAATATTCAAGAGATGGATTTAATTTTATTAAATAAAAAAGACTTTAAAAAAAACAATAGGAATAAAAAGTTATTTTAATATTAATATAAATAATAAAATCAATAAATTTATAATTTAAAATAGAAAGAGTTAAAGAAGGTTTATGTATATATATATTAATAATTCGACGAAATATAATAAAGGAAAGTATAAGAATAAAGAAAAGGAAAAGACTTATTAAAAAAGAAAAAAAAAAAAAACAGGTAATTTAAAAAAAAATAAAGCAAAAACAATATTTATAGGCCTTGAAAATAAAACCAAAAAAAAGGGGAATATCGTATTATAAACTAATAGGAACCTAATTAAGATAATTATGTAAGATAAAAAGCGGCCGCTTTATAAAAAAAAAAAAATTTATTTAAACTAGGCTATTATATAAAAAATAAGATTAAAGTAGGTATATAAGAAAGGTATAAGCTAAAGGATTATATAACTTAAATACTAAAGCTTATAAAAAAAATATAAATATAAGTAAAATATTTAACGTATAAGAATATATAAATATAAATAATATTAATAAGGCCTCCTTATTAATAATCGATTACATACGTCTTATAATATACGCAAGAATCGCGATAGTTTAATTAATTGAATTCATTATTATAATATATTTCGCAAAAATACTACGGATACAGTACTCTATACGAAATAAATAAGTAAATACTTTATTTAATCTAATAATAATAGGGATAATACATACGTAAAGCATACGTACTACTTTACCCATTCCATACTAGCAACTTTCTATTATCGCTATAAATCTTCCCCTATATATACCTATATATATATCTCTTCTTTTTATACCTTTTTCTATATATTTTCTATTTCTATAATCCCTTCCTTCTTTTTATATTCTAGAATATTATTCCTCTACTCCTTATTTTCCTTATCTTCATATTCCTTAATATTATACCTATCTTTCGACGTAAATAATAGTTTTATTTATTATAACGAACGTTATAAATATAGAATTAGGGTTGCCCTTTGTTATAGTGTCGGCGAGGTTATCTCCTTTATTAATCTAACGTTTTTTTTTTTTTTTTTGAAGTGAAAAAGAACTTCGTACG
>WXYE02054044.1:0-19879 GCA_011319275.2 Echinosphaeria canescens | reverse complement strand
GTGTTTTCTTCTCCGCGGGTCAGGTGCCGGAAGTGGCGAGGGGAAGGGTTTGGGTGGCTCCGGAGGCTTCGGCTGCTCTGCCACCTTCGGCTTGAGAATTTCAGGCTCCGGACTGGATGGGGCTGAAGGCGGGACAGGCGCTGAAGCCGGTGGTGCAGGCTTGGGGGAAAAACGCCAGAGCCAACCTCAAACTGCCAGTTCACGTGCGGCATTCAACTCACCGCTAGTGCCTGACAGCAGCAGCGGCAGCGGCTTCCAGATCATCTGCGAGTCCACCAACATTGTGGAGTACCACGACATCGACGCGTGCATCACCAAGGACTGGGGCACGTCGGTCAAGTACGAAGTCGACGTCGGCACGCTCCTGTGCTACCCCGAGCCCAACTGCGGCGGCAAGCCGTACTCCAGCCCGACCCAGGGCTACTGGCTCAAGCCCGGCTACCCAATCAAGTCGGTCAAGTGCCAGGGGTACTAGGCAAGATCCGGGTCAGCCCGGCCAGTTACCACCAACCAGACCCGCCGGCCTTTTTTCTCCTCTTCTCAAGATGAACTGTTTCCTTTTTCCTCCCCTGGGCGCTCTTTCTTGCCTCTAAGTTGTGTTTGTGTTTATTACACATGACTCTATGCGGCTCAGGGGGCGAGCAGAGAAGAGGGGGCTGCTGGGCCGTACGTGGTGGCTTGGAAAATCCTCAACAATGTTGGATGGGAATGCTTGGGCGGTGCTAGGACTTGGGGAGCGTGAAGACAAGGGTCAAGAAAAAGACTGGGTGGCGACGAGGCTCGCACGAATGGACTAGTCCAGCCCGAAGGAGGGCATCACACTCCCTTAGCAACACAGAGCTCTTTCTCATTCTCCCAAGGCAACGTATTCTACCCAAAATTAAGCAAAGCATATGAGCAACGCTGCAGTCTTTGAAAGTGAACAATGTCCCGGGGTACCCCCTTAGTTGTCTGGATCCTCACAATCAAGGACGACTCTCCTAGGGGGTGTATTAGAAGTTGTCGAAATAAACACGTACTTGGAGATGTTGTGATTGATAACACCCTTGAAAATGAACCGTACTCGTATACATGATCGAAATCATTTGTAGTGATGATTCAATCGAAGGCCTTTTCTCAAGGGCGACGCGAGGCTTATAAACATTAAAAAAGTGGATTTAAAGATAGGGAAATGGCAGCTTCCGCCTCTTCCACGGGGTGCTTGCTCAAGACGAGACTACCCCACTATCCCCCTAGGTGTGATGACTTGCGAAGGGAGTAAAATCAAAGGTGTAAATGGACTCGTTAGGAAATTCTGGGTCGAGAAAAGGCTATATCGCGGCGTTTCCAGAGCTGCCGAGGTATCCGTGGAGGTCCAAAAAGAGCAGCAAGATGTGTGATTGACTAAGTGTCGTGGCACCCGGACGTGTCCCATCAGGAAAAAGTCGCAAAGCCGACTCCAGAACTCTGCCTTCATCTTCCCGTCCGCTTGGAAGGACGCTGGCATGAAGCGAGAGCTCTCGACGCTCCTTGGACGGGGTGGAGTTGCAACTCTGCAACCTCGAATCATGCTGGATTTCACATTTCTGACGTCGACCCCCTTTTCTCTCGCCTGACTCTCGACGCACGCTGCTCAAAACAGGAAGACGGGGGTGACGGGGAGGGGCAAAGACATTCTCTAGCTATGCGCGAGTGCTGTCCAGAACAGCCGAGCGGCTGAAAACATGGCGCGCTGTGCCCAACTACCTGAGAAGGAGAAGCACTCGCGGCCGTGACAGGAGGTCCGCCGGATCTGGATAGATCCCGCCGGTTTTCACGGGTTTTCCATGGTTCTCTGAAACCATAGGTTGCAGAGGGGAGCGATTTTCAAACCCCATACATTCGCAAATGTCTCAATGCGGTCGATATTGCGCTCTTTGGTGGCTTCCTTGACTTCAACAGCGAAAGATTCTGCATACCCCATTGCGGGGCATTCGAGAAGCCGCAACGGGCTGATGTAGTCGAGCCTCTTGTTTCTCTTCGCGACGACAGAACCTGGAGCCGAAGAGTCGTCCTCCCTTAGCTATTCTCGCAAGTGTCGGCATAAGGTCGGTCGAAGCTCGGTCCGTGAAATTTGTTTCCTGCTCTTGTACCCTTCACTGGACCGACCGGGCCACCTTCAGAGCATGTCGTCTCACAGCAATGGCCTTCCATAGGTATGTACGCCAGGTCTGCACAAACTCACCCAGGCAGACGCCGGGTTGTTCGCTCTCCGGCATGCCTCTCGAGTTCCTTCTGACGCCCCGTCGAAGAAAGAGTGCATTGTCGAGCTCAGCATGCCATCGGCCGTGGTGAGCTTGGAAGTGGGGTCCGTGCTGATGTTGGGGCTGGCAGGTCTATCAAATGAAGGAAATGTGCTTGCCATTTGGATGACTTCCAACAAACCCCCTTGGCCAATGCAGCTCTATCAGTTGTAGCGAGTTCGTTGCGCACCTTGATCAGGAGGTACAGTGCCAATCACAGTAGAAATATATGGATCCTAGGCTCCGTACACGCTGATTGACTGACCCCTATTTCATTTTTACTTTAATATCGTCGGGCGAAGCGAGGCCGGGGGTCTGGGGGGTACCCCCAGAAAAAGACCACTCTACCTTTTAAACTTCTTTTTCTGGGGGTACCCCCCAGACCCCCGGCCTCGCTTCGCTCGAAGTAAAGCCGTGAGTATATAAGGACCTAAATGACCCACGGAAATCGAGTCAGGAGACGCCACCAATCTCTGGCCACAGGCCTTATCATCATTAGGGCCATGTTGTGGTTGAACCGGATGGTATCCTCAGTTCAACAGTCGGAGCCTACCGGTCTGCCTACACATTTTCATTTAAACGGGTATAATAATAGGCACCTTGGGAAAGAAAAAACTCAGGTCCTATCTATATGAAGACGTTCTGTCTCCCTTCTATACTTCTCCAGTGCTGCCCTGTTTGCTTCTCCTTGTGGGTTTTCGGCACAAGTTCGTTCATGGGCTAGCATCGTAGTTCTCTTCGTATTCTCCTTCCCGCAATACCAGCACATCAAGATGTTTCCATGTACCCCTCAAATACCAAGAAGCGGGACGCTCGGGGCCGGGATTCCTGAAGCCTCTTGAGGCGACGGGCTAACCGTCGATCAGGATGGCAGAGAGGAGGGGGGAGGTGCTGTGGCAGCTAAAGCCGCACTATTGAGATTCTCTTGATTGGTAGGTGGGATAGATGATTGAGGAGGCAAGGTCATTCCCGTCGGGAGGGCTGAATCTGCCGAGGTCGAACCCAAGGCACACTGCGTCTCGTAGCCAGCCAAAGTACTGTAGCTTGGTAGCGTCGGGCGGGCTGGATTTGCCGAGGTCCCACCTGAGGCGGGCTGCGTCTCGTCGTAGCTAGCTAAATTACTGTAGCCTGGTAGTCTGGGGGGGCCGTTGTTTGGCTCGTCGTAGCTTGGTCTAGGGGGGCTGTAGCCTCGCTCAAAGGAACTTCTGGGCCCATGCCAGCCTTCCGACAGAGGAGGGGGACGATTAAGAGAAGCAGGGTCTGGCAGAGACCGAAAATCTCCAAAAAGACGTGCGGAGGCCTCTGTGCTAGCGGAGAGCCCTCCAGAGCCCGTCGCGTCTGGCACAAAGGAACTTGTGTGCCCATAGCGGCCTCCCGACAGAGGAGGGGGACGATTAAGAGAAGTAGGGTCTGGCAGAGAGCGAAAATCTCCAAAAAAACGTGAGGAGGGCTCTGTGCTGGCGGAAAGCCCTCCAGAGTCCGGCATGCCGGCTAAGTAGCTGGGGGTGCCACTACCAGTTGCACCATAGGGCTCAGTGCTGCCATTGCTGCCACCAGTCGTGTCAGTGTTCAACCCGGTAGGGTAACCGCCGCTTCCTCCGTTGTTGCCAGAAGTGTAATCGTAACCGCTGCCGCCACCGCCGCTTTCGCCGCCTCCGCTTTCGCCGCCTCCAGTGGTTCCGGACATGGCTGAGAGATTCGCAATACAAGCGTGGCAAAGATTATCGAAGTTCAGGCACCAGGAAAGGAAAGGTCTGAAGGGTGAAGCTTGTCTGTCTTTATAGAGGTGATACGACCTGCTCAGGTGGTGATCATGTTGCCGGGATGTCAGGCTCGGGCCTCCAGAAGCCGCCTATGGGGAGTTTAAATATGTCAATATCCGTCTTTTTCTTCAAGTGTTCAACGCCCTCGGCAGTGATGGGTCTAATCGTCTGTGGTGCAATGAACGCTCCGATACCCATCACTCCGCGGCATGTCGAGTTCGCAAGGATGAAAGGCAGGATAAAAGTCAGGATGCTTCAAGTTGAAGCCATTCAAGCGTTGTGATGCAGTGATGAGGACATTGTCAGCAGTATAGATGTGTTTCCAACAGACGAAGCACAGATTTTCCCAGTAGCCTCCGGGTTCTACAGCACTGGAGAGGTGACTAAGATGCTGGAATTTCTTAGCTAACACTATCACCTCTGGCCAACAGATATGATTCAATGAATACGCATGTAAGGACTTTTTCTGCCTTCCTATAAATTCATCAATGAGTATATGAGTACCTCAGTAGGAAGTGCCCTTCACAACGTGTCCCCGGTCTGGGTGTGCAAAAGCTTTCAGACAACAGCCTTCTTGACCACTGTGATCTAATCAAGAACTTGGAGGCTGTGATGTGCTGTCATTGCCACTGTGCCCAACACAAGATAATGACCCATAGGGTGATTGTAATTTGTGAGCGTGCTAATGGACTCACCAGCTGTTGTTTTTGTCATGTAGAATGTTTTCTGGGCTTCTCAGGACGCCTACTACTGATCACATACCCTCCTCTCGCCGACTCAGCCTTGCCTCAACACATGCCTGTGATGGGCAGATATCCACACTGGCAGGTCCGACTTAGAACTAGCTTTTGGAAACGATTCGAAGAAATCAACACCCTGTTCGATGCTGAGTCTGTCCTCGTGCTTCCTTCCAGCCGGATCGTCAAGACCTCGCCCATCCAAGTGGGTTTGCTCCATCCGCAGTATTGGCCGTGGTTCTCGACATCAGGCATGCACTAGCTACAGTGTAACAAAATAAACATGTAGATCATAAGACCCATGTACCGCTCATTTAATAACCCCAGCTGTATTTACTATAGCATCTTCGAGCGAAGCGAGGTCAGGGGTCTGGGGGGTACCGAAAAAAAATTGGTTTGAGTGGCCTTTTTCTGGGGGTACCCCCCAGACCCCCGACCTCGCTTCGCTCGAAAATATTATATAATCGGGGTTAGTAAATGAGGGTATACTGGCCCTAGGATCTGTATGTTTATTTTATCATTGGCACTGTAGCATGAAGGAGGCCTAGTGAAGAGCTTGTGGGAGATGGGCTTGTCGTGGCATCGGGGACATGTCAAACGACAGCTTTGTGGCTACGCAGACACCCATACGCCAAGGCCCAGCATAGGAAGACAATATCCTGACTGATGTTTCTTCAATCTTGATGATTAATATCTAAAGCCCTAAGAGGCCGAATGAGGTTGGATTCTAGGCCTTGTCTTCTCCAGGTTTTCATGCCAAGACAAGAACACCGAAGACCTCATCTCGTTGTGTTTAAAGTAAATCGAAAATCTCCATGCTGCCACACATGCATCGCCTTCTCTTCTCTTTGAGAGGTTATCCCCCCCAAGTCATATTTTCGTTCCAAGCCCCAATAAAAGACTTTCCGTTCATCACCCCAGCCCTAGTCTTGATGCCGGCTCTCCATATGTGCCCGAATCTCCTCTTGAGTCGCCGCATACCTCCTGCCGCACGTCCCGCATCTGTAAAGGGCAGGCGGGCTCGGCTGGGGGCCCCTGCACCACGTCTCCGTGTGCTCACGCAGCTCCTCCGCAGTCTCTGCGTAGCTTGATTTGCAGTTCTGGCATCGGTACATCCTACTCCCACTCGACCTCGGCGCTGCGCCTAGTTTTTCTTCCTCCTCAAGGGACAATGCCTGGGCCGTGTTGCTATGTTTATCCCCGTTGCTGGTCCCATCCCCGTTGCTGGTCCCATCCCCACTGGTGGATCCATCCCCGTAGCTTTGCCCGCTGCTTCCGCTCGGACCCGAGGCCGAGCTGGGTTGCGTTCTAACTCGGTATGCCGCCTGCCCGGGGGGGGGGAACCCCATTCGCGCCCGAACCTTCACCCTCGCCAGCGTCCGACCCGTCGGCGGGCGGCATGATCCGTCGGGAGTTTTGGTACATGTAATACCGGGTTCCAACGCCCGGCGTGGGAACGCTTCTGTACCGCTGGGTGCCGTCATTTGTCCCGCTATGGTCACTTGCGTTGCCGTCGGACGCGACCGACGCGGATGAGGCCGAGCTGGAGGCCTGGCCGCGGTTGACGCGGTGGCTGCGGGCATGGCGAGAGTTGTCGCGAACTTTCGCGTTCGTGGCCTCGTGCTGATCGTCGTCAATGACCATAGACTGCATGCCTGTCACCACTTCCTCAGCCGCCTCTCCCATGACGTGTCTCGGGCCGTCGGAGTCGACGTGGACATCACTACCGCCATCACTAATCGAGCCCGGGACCTTTTGAGAGCCTGAAGCGTGCTCGTAGATAGTTGACAAATTAAGCTGCTGGTAATGGCTTGGCTGGGGATTGTAGGAGACACTTGGGTTGGGGTTATAATGGCTGCCTGGGGCAGGATTATATTGCTGGCTTGAGCCGTAGGGAGGCTGAAATGCCGTTGGTGGGGCTTGGGGAAAGCTTGGACCGCTCGGGGGAGGGCCCCTTGGTGGAGGGCCGCTTGGGGGAGGGCCGCTCGGGGGAAAACCGCTCGGAGGAGGGCCGCTCGGGGGAGGGCCGCCCGGGGGAGGCGGAAATGCCTGCGGCGGGAGTTGGGGAAAGATTGGGCCGGGTTGAGGAGGACCGCTCGGGGGAGGGCTCGTATGATTACTTGAACTCTGGTGACTTGAGCCATGGTGGTTGCTTGATTGGCGGCGGCGGCGCTGTCTTGCCCTACGGCTACGGCGTTGATGGGATCCTTGAGGACGTTGAGGAAGAAGGCAAGCGAAAAAGGAGAACATTGTGGATGAACGTGCGAGAAAAGACAGGACTTGGCAGCCCTCGGATAACTCGAAAGGACCTTGTTAAATAGCCTGCGAAGCGAACAGATCGCACCACACCACCATCTTGAATATATGCATCAGAGCAATGTCCGAGAATGGAATTTGAAGAGCCTGGACAGACTCATCCGTGGGAGCTTCCTACCATCCGCCTACTTCACACGCCATTCACTAGGCATACATTCATTTCACAACACTGAACGACACTGAAGCTACTAATGTTCCCAGCGCGCGTTGCTCGGACCCAGGGAACCCATCCAGTCGATATGAGCCCTTGGTCGCTCGCAAGGAGTCAGGCCACCGTGAAGAGGCAGAACGCAGACACTGTTAGGACGGAAGCGCACAAATCGACCCTGAAACTAGACAATTACTTAAGGGCCTAGGTGCCTTGTACCAAGTCAACACCTGTACCTGGGCAGGATAGTAAGGCAGAGGCTGGATAGTAAGGCATAGCATGAGTAATGCGTCTTGAGGTTGATGTTGTGGAGGCGGGAATGAAGCAGACAGGATCGGTGATAAAGAGAGAGAGGGGAAGGGACGATGGATGAGAGGACAGATAGAGAAGAATAGCAAGAACCCACTATCCCTTCATCTTCAAAAAAACGCTACTAGTCAACACAGAACCTATGGCGTGGGATAACCTAAGTGTAGATCAGATCAGGCCGTCGAACCTCTCCCGCAATCTTTTCTCTCGCCATACTTGGGTTAAAATTAGAGCGCCCCCAGGGGGGAAGTACAGTGCCAATCACAAAGTAAATATGTAGATCCTAGGGCCTATACACGTTCATTTACTGACCCCGATTATACTACTGCTATCGCATCTTCGAGCGAAGCGAGGTCGGGGGTCTGGGGGGAACCCCCAGAAAAAGGTCGCTCTACCTTTAACCTTGTTTTTTCTGGGGGTACCTCCCAGACCCCCGACCTCGCTCCGCTCAAAGGTAGTATATAATCAGGGTCAGTAAATGATCGTTTACCGACCCTGGGATCTAAACATTTATTTTGTGATTGGTACCCTAACAGAGGAAGCAAGCAGCAGTGCTTGCATTTTTCGCCCCAGCCGGGGACGAAGGGAGGAGAGAAGGTTGGCACCCAGGAAGAGTGTGATCGCATTCGAATAGGTTGTGCCGGAGACAAGTAGTGCCTCGATACGGGCTACAGCGTCAATTTACGGTCTGATCGAAGGCGCAACTGGGACATTCACCGGCCTGGTCAGAGGAACACTGGAATGGTGTGTGTAGGCCGCTGGCCAATGGCTTGACTATCTTAGGCGCGTACACTGAAAAATCTGTCCAAAAGGGGGGGGGACCGAAGCCCATCGCGAACCCCCACTGCCGCTCACGGCCCGTTTACCATCTGTCATCTTCGAGACCTATTCCCCGTCCCTCCAGCGCCTACCGAAATTCTAGCTAGGCAAGTACCGGCTGCTACTACTGACAAGGGCAAAATCCCCAGCCTTGAGGTGCATACAAGCAGTCTATCCAACACTCCCACCGGCTCCCCCATCGTTCAAACCATCCCCTTCCTTGAACTCCTCCGTTCCGTTCTCCGACTTACTCCACAAGGCGGTACATCTCGCCCTTGGACGAGCTGGGCTTGCCCGCCTGGCTGTTGCGCTTGCTGTCCGGCTTCTTGAATGACTTCTGAGATCCCGATTTCACCGAGCCCCGGGCGCTGCCAGCAGCAGAGCCAGCAGCAGAACCCCTAGGCACTGGGGTGGCGGGCCGGCTGCATCGGGAGCCCCCGCAGGTGTGGCGGTCGGCGGGCCGGCTGCACTGGGGGCCCCCACAGGTGTGGCGCGCAGCAGCAGCAGCAGGAGCAGCAGCAGGAACAACAGGAATAATAGCAACACCAGGAGGAGGAGGAAAAGCGGGAGCTCCTCCACGGGCTGACGAAGGGGCGGGGCGGGCACCAGAACCGGAAGTACCTCCCTTGGTTATCGGAATCGTGGGGCGGGCACCAGAACCGGGAGTACCTCCCTTGGTGATCGGAATCGTGGGGCGGGCAGCAGAACCGGACGCGGGTTTTCCTCCACCAGCTGCCGAATGCGCGGTGCGGGCGGTAGAACCGGAAGTACCCCCCTTGGTGATCGGAATCGTGCGGCGGTCGGCAGTAGCGGAAGCTCCTCCACGGGTTGCCGGGCGCGTGTGGCGCGACGACGGTTCCGGGTTGGAAACGAAGCGCTCCGTCACGTGCGCCGGCTCTCCCGGGACGGGAGCGTACCGCTCGTGGACATGGAATTGGTCGTTCTTGCGGACGATCTTGCACGAGACAAGCTCGTACCGGGACGGGGAGAGGGCTGACAAGCAGTTGCCCATCTTGTTGAGGTCGAGGTGGTTGCAGAGAGGTTGTGCTGGGTTGGTTGAGACCTGTGATGGGGGGGAGGATGGTCCCTGAGATGAGAGTGGTAGCTAAGAGCAGAAGGCTTGATTGGATGGGTTGAAGGCCAACTGGAAGGCGTGGTGTGGGATCGATGAAGGATGTGGCAATGCAGATATCGAAGAGTGGTGCTTGTGCTTGTTGCGGGATGGAGAAGGAAAGAAAGACAGGAGCAGAACGACGGCGAGAAGTCCAGGCTTTATACCCGGCGGGAGCGATGATGCCCAGCCTTTTTCTTGCGAGTATCGACCTCCGATCAAGACATCAGCCTCCTCAGCCATCGGGAGGACTGAGCTAGTGCTTATACAATGATGGACAGACATGGTCGAAAGGGCTGAAGTAGCCTGCTTTGACAGGAAAGATCCAGAATCAACCGATCTGGCTCTGGTCAGGTGTTCCAATCTTTCGGGTAGAGCTCTGAGTTGGTCGGCGTCTGCTTTCACCAAAGGCGCTGGCGGAGGCGAGTCGGTCTACCACTGACTGGCTTGTCTATCACTGGTCATCTTCGTACGGCCGGCGGTGGTCGGATTTGTTTACAGCCCCTGAGCAGGGATCCACCTCTTGTAGGGAATGAGCACCAAATTGATGTTTTGACCACCAACAACCTGTCTCCGCGACAAATTGGCGTGTAGGCAGTGATGGGAAGACCTATGGGCTGTCCTGGGCTGTTGTCGGCTCAACATTGCGAGTCGAGGTGAGAAGATCCGAGCCAAGCACGCTATGTGGGCTCTCTACGTCAACACGTCTGTGCGAGAGAACTTGACCATACGTTGAATACCTGAGTGACTTGCTCGACACTAGCTGTACACCTAGGCTTGGTCATATGGACAGATAGACCGAGCACTTACGCCGAGCAGTACGTTCGAGTCTACTGCCCCCTCGGCGGCCCGTCACTCACAGCCCTCTCCTACAGCAAAGGGCATGCGTCCAGGACGAGACACGCCCCCGCACATCGTCACTCCGTCACAAGCCCCCCCTCCCCCGAACTTTCTCTTAGGCAGACCTCTTCCATCCACAGATACTCCTACTTCTGCTCCCTCACCTGCACCGCCCATCTTCTCCATTAGCTTCCTGCGGATTTTGCGTCAGTTCTCCTCGCTCTGCCCCTTAGCTGTTCCGACCAGCAGCTTGGCGTACTCGATGTCCATGTTCTCCACCAGACACAAGCCTGCCGAGCCGTGGTCCTTGATGACGAACTCGGGCTTGACGACCATGCCCAGCGCCGCGTTGCCGTGCACCAACGTGCCGTCGCTCAGATCTGCCAGGCGCTAGTGCGTGGCCGAAGAGGTCTTGCCGGAGAGGAGCTTGGCGTGCTTCTCGAGCGCGCGGTCCTTGCAGGCGTAGGCTTTGTCTCCCCTTGCACGCAGCCCTTGATCTCGTCGGGGATAGTCACATCCTTTTTCTAACCTTCTCCGGATCGCACGAGATGATGTGTGGGTCGCAGTTGAGGATGAAGACGGGGTCGGCAGTGTGTCGATGGCGGCGTCGCGACTGACGTTGCCCTTGATCTGCATAGACTAACTGTAGGAGGTACAGTGCCAACAACAAAATAAAGGTGTAGATCCCAGGGTACGTACAGGCTGATCTACTGTCCCGGATTATACTATTCCTATAGTACCTTCTAGCGGAGCGATGTCGGGGGTCTGGGGGGCACCCCCAGAAAAAAAGAATGCTCTACCTTCTAATTTTTCTTCTTTTTCTGGGGGTACCCCCAGACCCCCAACCTCGCGACGCTCGAAGGTGCTACAGCAATAGTATAATCGGGGTCAGTAAATGGGGAGATGAGAGATCTGTATGTTAATTTTGCGATTGGCTCATGGTAGCGGTACCGGGCCTGTGGGTAGATGCTGCGGTCTCGGGATATTGACATGCTGATGAAAACGATGGCATGTAAAAGCTACATTGCGCCCCCTATATACAGTCGAGCCAGTTACCTCATAGGGGCCGGCGGTTGCATGAAGTTTCATATCTGGGTCGGCGACAACAGGAACGCGAAACAAGGGAATTGCTCAAGGAGATCCACCAGCATGAGAACTACGGCCTTTCAGTAAAGCTTCGGTCCATCCTCAGCGCTGTGCTCCTCGCGCACTCCGCGGCAAGCGGCTCTGCACAAGGGGTGGACGGCCAGAAACAGGGTAGCCAAGTCTTTCGAAGCACATTTCCCGCGACGAACGAGTCAATGTACCACAGACACAATGATGTCTCAACACATAATTCGGACGGACTCCAATACCAAGCACGAACCTATGTTCAAGGGCATCACGTTTCGAAGCCGTCATATTGCAGCGACCGGGCCTTGGTTTGTCATTTACAGTACATACTCGCTAAGGTTATTGAGCATGGGGAAACATGAGATATGGAGTGGGTGCCCAGAGGTCGCATGGATGGTATCAACACAGACGGTAACAGCTTGCAAGTCTCCAGCCGAACTGCGGCGGTTAGCGGAGTCTGACCTGCTTGAGTTGGGTTTCGTTCCGAAGGCACAGATCGGATGAGGAAACGGAGGCCTCTAACAGGCTGACGAACAGAGAAGTGAGCCCAGCTTGATGCGGGTAAACTTGCCATAACATTAGCAGCAAGGCTCTCGCCCATAGTCCGCCGAGCGACTTCCAAGTCGCACCTCGTGAGGTCTGATCATGCTATCGCCTTTGGAGCCAGCCATGTAGTGTGTGTAGGATCGGCTCTACGATGCCGTCGACCACCGGCGCCGCCACCGATGACATCTCGCGTGGCGCAAAAGTCGAGACTCGCGCGGCGCAAAAGTCGAGACCCGGGTCGTCCAACGTGCTGCGGAAGGCCGTACGGGTCGGCCCGCACGGGCAATATGACAGGCGGGGCACCAGCCCTGGCATGGCGGTCCGGAAAGACCCGACGTGTGCGGATCACATGCTTACGCGGCGTGGCGGTCTCCACAGCGGCGGCTGGATGAATGTCGCGGGGAACCCCAGCGTTAAAAACGGACGGCACCTCGCAGATTGAACTAGGGAGGTGAAGTCCCTGACACCGGTATAAAGTCCTACGACGTTGAAGGATAGCACGGGCCAACGGCCGGAAAAGGCGAGGCGCGTATGCCCCTGCCTCTTAGATAACTCGACCGCCTCTCCCGTTGTCGGGCGCATAGACACGTCGGAGGGGAAGCGGGCTATTAGGTAAAAAAAGCTCGGGGATGTGACGCTAGGAGCTCACCGGTGGGAAGTGCGCCGAAGCCGGCATAAGGATGGTTCTGGACTTGATCTGGCTTGAAGGCATGGATATTGGGGGCGGGAGTCCCACACAACGCCATCTTCCCTTCTTATAACCCCCCTTTTTAGTCTTGGCACCGTCTTTTTTGCTTCAAGAACAAAGCCTATTTATCCTTCACGTGTAGACTTGTAACATTTGATACGGGCTGGTGAACAACATGTTGAGATGCGTGTCAAGTGTGAAAACCCACTGTAGCCTACCTCTTTCTAATCCCCTCCCTCATCCCTCATCTGGTAGATCCTTGGGTCAAATCCGGCAATTACACATACTTTGATGTAAAAACCGACGTCTCCAACGGATGCGTGCAGCCGACGGCGATATCGCACTTGATGGCCGGCAGCTTCGGGATAGCGGCGGAAGACTCCATTCATGGTGGGTGGTATTGTGGTGGAGATAAATATGAATACCACCTCAACCATGGTGATGATAGGGACTCGGTACATCGAAGGACGGCCTGGCTGCGCCTGATGGGGGCCGTGGGCCTGTGACGAAGATGCATACACGAACGACGGCGTGAAGGCTTTGATCTGCGGGCGATTATTAAGTTGCGGTCAACTGTTGAGGGCAGTGCCTACCAACTTGAAAGGGCTGCGAACTCCTTTTCGAGCCAGACGCTACTCGTCTTCTCATCGTTGCCGCCACGAATCTTGAACAAGTACCGAGTCCTGCGATGACGAAGGGCGACAGTGACGACGTAGGAGCCAAGGCCGAGGAGGCAGGTGTTCCAACACTTGAAGTCTTCTCATCCGCTCCATCCTCAAATAACAAGAACCACAACAACAACAACAACCACGCCCTCGGTGCAAAGGATGGGTCTGGCAGCCCAGGCTCGCCAACAAGCACGTATGATACCGACGACGATAGCGATGCCGACTTTGAGTCTGGTGCCAGCGGCGAGTACGATGGCCATCGCCCGACCAGGCGCGAGATAAGCCGCAGCGCCTCGCGGCGGACCCGTTGCTCCAGCGTGAGCAGGCCCGTGTCGACCACAACCGCAGCCAGTCGGCAGAGGCGCGGGCCGGCGGCGGCGGCGGCAGGGGCGGTGGCAGGGGCGGCGGCAGCAACAGCGACCCCCAGCGATGGCGGGTCGATCGGGCTCCGGCGCACGGCGTCGCGCACGCAGACGGTGCTGTCGCGGATCCGGTCGCGGCCCACAGCCGAGTACCGCTTTACGCACGCGCTCTCGCACGTGGCGACGACGGCCGAGCATCTGGTGGACTTTGACGGGCCCGACGACCCGTACCGGCCGGCCAACTGGCCGACGCGCAAGAAGGCCGTGACCACGATGCTGTACGGCCTGTGCACGCTGTCGACCTCGTGGGCGTCGTCGTCGCTGTCGCCGGGGACGGCGCAGGTGGCGCGGCACTTTGGCGTCGGCGACCAGGTGGCTGTGCTGGGAACGTCGCTCTTCCTGGCCGGGCTCGGCGTCGGCCCGCTGCTGTGGGCGCCGCTGAGCGAGATCTTTGGCCGCCGCCTGGCCGTGCTGCCGCCGGTGTTCGTCGGCATGCTGTTCAGCTTCGCCGCCGCCACGGCCAAGGACCTGCAGACGCTCCTGCTGGCCCGCTTCTTTGGCGCCTTCTTCTCGAGCGCGCCCGTGACGAATACGGGCGGCGTGCTGGGCGACCTGTACTCGCCCGAGTGGAGGGCCATTGCGATGGCCGGGTACACCCTGGCGGTGGTGGGAGGACCTACCATTGGTGAAACGACTTTTCTTTCTTTTTTCTTTTTTTTTTTTTTTCTTTTTTTTTCCTCTTTTTTTTTTTTATCTGCGCTCGCCTTTCGCTAACATCTGCCCCGGTAGGCCCAATCGTGTCCGCCGCCTTGGTCGTGCAGCCCTCTCTCGGCTGGCGCTGGACCGAGTATCTGACGGGCATCCTGCAGGGCGTCATCCTGCTGGTCTGCGTCATCTTCATCGACGAGACCTACCCCCCGCGTCTGCTGGTTTACAAGGCCCGCCGGCTGCGACACGAAACGGGCAACTGGGCCCTGCACGCCAAGTTCGAGGAGTGGGACGTCGGCTTCTCGGAGCTCTCGCGCAAGTTCCTGGTGCGGCCGATGCAGCTGCTCGGCACGCCCATCTGCCTCCTGATGGCGCTGTACGCGTCCTTTTGCTACGGCATGCTGTACATCCAACTGGGCGCCGTGCCCTTCATCTTCGGCGACATCCGCGGCTGGCCGCTGCTGCCGGCGACGCTGCCCATGCTCTGCACGCTCATCGGCGTCGTGCTCGGGCTGGCGGCCAACTGCCTCAACCAGGCATCCTACAACCGGGCCTACCGCGCGGCCGGCGACCGCGCCGTGCCCGAGAAGCGGCTGCCGCCCATGATGGCCGGCTCGCTCTTCTTCGCGGCCGGGCAGTTCCTCACGGGCTGGACGGCCGACGCGCGCTTCCACTGGACCGCGCCCGGCGCCGGCATCGTGCTGCAAGGCATCGGCTTCATCATGATCTTCCAGGCCGCGCTCAACTACCTCGTCGACACGTTCCAGATGTACGCCGCGTCCGCCATCGGCGCAAACACCTTCCTGCGCTCCGCCTTCGCCTGCGCCTTCCCGCTCGTCGTCACGCCCCTGTACCGCAACCTGGGCGTCGGGCCCGGCGCCAGCATCACCGGCGGCTTTGCCGTCCTGCTCATCCCCGTGCCGTTCGTCTTCTACGTGTACGGCAAGAGGATCCGGGCGGGCTCAAAGTGGAGTAAGGCGTCGGTCTATAACTGAGGGCGCGCTGGCTGGGCCATCATTCCGTTCGATCTAGACCTGTTGCTTTTATAAAAGTTTAGTTAGAGAGCATGAAAACAGACCGGGATGACCTTTACGAGATAAGAATAATACCCACTTTGACGATGGAAGAGAGATCGATACGTAGATTTATTTGAGAAGTTGGACGAGGTTGGTCTTGTGCGCTTGCTCAAGCCCTCATCACCTGCCACGGACAGTTTTGAGGATGGCTGACGGGTGGATGGTAGATACAGTGCCAAGCACAAAATAAACATGCAGATCCTAGGGTCCGTATACTACCTGACTGCTCATCTTCGAGCGAAGCGAGGTCGGGGGTCTGGGGGGTACCCCCAGGAAAAGAAAGTTAAAAGGTAGAGCGACCTTTTCCTGGGGGTACCCCCCAGACCCCCGACCTCGCTTCGCTCCAAGATGAGCAGTATACGGACCCTAGGATCTGCATGTCTATTTTGTGATTGGCACTGTAGATGAGCAAATGTTGGTTGAGTCGTTGGTCTCCATACTGTAACAGAGATGGGGCAAAGCTTGGGCTGATACTTGTTTAATAGACATGAATATTTGGTCCGCTCGAATACGGCCCCCTCGCATGTCTGCCATGCCATGGCAATATACATCAAGATGATCGGCGCATCCCCTCCAAGGGAACGTGGCACAAAGAAGTAAATGTTGGTGCTGGCACATAAATCATACAGAGGCCACAAAAAAATCGAATCGGCCGGATTAAAACAGCCTAAGATCCGTCGACTGCCGGCGGGGCACCAATACCAACCAAGCCTCGGCTTCTCCGCCCCTATTGCAGAAGAAACCTGGTCTCCTCCTCGCAAGGCCGCACGCGTTGCAAATTCCAGTGCCAGTCGACAACCAGAGAACGTCGTCCACCGCGCTGTTGCTGTCGTTCTCTCCGTGGGCGGAATGACCGCAGACGTGCCTAGTCCGACTCGTCATCACAGTCCTCCCTTTCCATCCCAGCCTCGTACTGCTCCTCCTGACCGTCCAGGTGATCTTGCTCATCTTCATCTTCCTCGTCGTCATCCTGGAAACCGGTGAAGGCTTCGCCGGCCTGATCGTCGCTGCCGGACTGGGAACGATTCGAGTCGTCGCCGTCGGCATCGGCCTCAGAATCTCCCGGCACCGGGTTCGCCAGGCGATGGATTTGGAGGCGCTCGGCAAGCGACATGTGTTGTGGCGTTTCGTCGCCGCTTTCGCTGTCGGCAGTGCTTTCTTCATCACTGGGGCCCATCTTCTCCTCTGTATTTTCCTCATTCCCTCCCTCATCTTCATCCTCTTCCTGCCCATCGTCGTCGTCATCGTCCAACACCACAACGCAGCGTGCAACTCGACCTCGGGGTGCTGACGACTTCCCAGACGACTCGGGTCCAACGCTGCTGTCGTCGTCGTTGGCTTGAGAAGTAATAGTCCCAGCCCGCTTTCGCGGTGGCCCATGATCCTGATCATCATCATCACTATCGCGACCACCAATATCGCCCTCGTCCTCATCATCGTCCGAGTCGAGAACGCGGGCGTGGCGCTTTTTCGCGCGTGCCTTGTGTGTCATCTTCCGCGGCGGCGCATCCGAGTCCGAGTCAGTGCGTTCCTCGGGCTCGAGACTCGAAAACTCGCCGGCGGGATGCACTTCGTCTTCTTCGTCGTCCTCGCCCGTGAGGTCGATGACCTTGGCGGCAGAGGGCCTAGGGCGAGAGGAGCTTCCTGCCACACCTCCTTCCTCGGGTTCCGTGTCCAGGTCGATGGGGTCGCCGACAGAAGCCCCACTTTCACGCCTTGAGGGGCCAGGGTCCAGGGTGTCCATGTCGATAGATTCCTCGTCGTCGTCGTCGTCGCCAAGCCATGGCTCATGCGTTTCATCGTCACCGTCATCATCGATGAAATCCGACTCGTACTCTTCCTCGCTACTGGAATCCTCATCGAGCGCCCGTGAGCTCCGATAGTCTCGACAATCAATCCCCAGAAACATCTCATCTAACTCGGTCGGATTGCCGTTGCCGTGGAAGCTCGCCATGGGCCACGCCGCGAGCTTGAAGGGCAAGCCGTCCGGGCGAGTCGAACTGCCCTTAGCACCTACGCTCCTGAAGGTTTCTTGAATGGTGTCCCAACTAGCCGGTTCGCTGCTGATTTCATTGCTGCGCAGTTCGGCTTGTTCACTTGCGTGCCAATTGAACCGCCAGAGTTTGGGCTTGACAAATTTGTCAAGTTGTTCAGGGTTTGGAAAGGTCCACACCATGGCGCTCTTCAAGATTGGCTCCCCCCATTCGGTGGGTTCGTCGATTTCCACCGTGTATTCTCGACATCCACCGTGCATCCACCATGCGCGATCGTCGACTGGAGTGTCGCCTGCTGGGATCTCGAAGAAGACATTTCGCAAGTCGATATAATCGTCGATCAGAGATAGCTCAGCCTGCTTTCCGAAGGGATGCGAGTCGCGGAGGGGGATGGCGAGATTCTGAACATTGGCCAACGGGTGCTTCTCTTTAGGCCAGCGGATACCGAACAAGAAGGTTGGAAACAAGTCCGTTGCTGCAAATATGATGTCCCTGTGTTTGTTGAAGCGGACGATTGAACCGCCCCCCAACTGGTTAAACTCGAATTTGTCGGGAAAGAGCCGCAGTCCGAAGGCGCGGCTTTCCTGGTGTACTGCCATGACGGTCCGGGCGGCTGCAGTCTGCGCTTTCAGTACCCATCCCGCATCCCAGTTCCACCATTTCTCAGCCGAGCCGATGCGCCCCCACTCTTCCATGCTCAGGTTGTGCCAATTCTGCTTGGGAAATTGTTCCCAGATGAACTCAAGAACGCGTGACGTCTTCCGCCTCAAGTCCGGGCAGAACTCCTCCCAGACCATGAGGCGAAACTCGGGCGGGAAGCGCATGAACTGCGGAAACGGTTGCGACGCGTGTCCGTCGCGACTCTCGTCGTCGAACCCATCGGGGTCATCGCTGTCAGAGGATTCTTCGGCCTCCAGGTCGAACAGGCCGTTCCCACCATCGTGCTCTTCGTGCTCTTCATAGTAATCTTCATAGTCTTCCTCGTCGGAGGAGGATGAAGAGGGGGAGGGGGAGGAGGAGGAGGAGGAGGAGCATGCGTCGTAGTCGACCTTATTTTCCTCCGCGGAGGCAAAGCGGATGTTCACGCGGTTGCGTGGTTCATCGTCCCTGCTGTCGTCCCGGTCCGAGGAATTGCCACCCACATGGTCGTGCTCCTGCACGAATCCGCCGAGATCGCTGTCTTCGCCGTCGCTTTCGCCACCCGCGTCGCCGTCGTGACCCATTGTAGCAGCCAAGTGCGTCGCTATCGTCAGCGAATCGATTCGAGCGCGCTGAAGGTGACGATGTGATGGGTATCAGTCAGTGCCGGATCTTGAAGAGGGATGCAATTAGGGCCAGAGTTCTAGAAACCGCTCAGACTCACCTTGGCCTGGTTTTGCCGGATGCGCGCTGAGTGTGTGGTGGTTGGCGGGCTGAATTCGAATTGATTTTTCGATTTTGGATTTTGGAAGTTGAAAGCTTTCATATGCTTTGGGGCCCGTGCGAGGCCCATTTCTGACGTCAAAGGATCAATTACGTAATGCATAGTAGTTTTGCTTATGAAATCATGAGTACGTGCGCGCTCATTTACTAAACCCAAACGTTCAGTCTCTTCGAGCGAAGCGAGGTCGGAGGTCTGGGGGGTACCCCCAGGAAAAAAAACCCCCCGATAAAATACAGAGTAGCTTCTTAATTCCTAGAAGCAAAAAAACAAGGTTTAAAGGTAGAGCGGCCTTTTCCTGGAGTTACTCCCCAGACCCCCGACCTCGCTTCGCTCGAAAGATATTTTAGTAATAGTACAATCGGGGTTAGTAAATCAGCGTGCACGGACCTAGACCTCGGGCGAGATGGGACCTGTATATTTATTTTGTGATTGGCACTGTAATTGAATCGTCGGTTTTGGTTCGCTCGGCCCCTTCATTATGGGACTCCATTCCTGTCCCATGCTTCTCTCGCTGACACTCCTCATCTCGTAATTAGGTGTTCTGGATCTCTACCCGTTCGTCCAGAGGCTACCCTAGACGGACGTCTGTCTATCATTCCCAGACCCGGGTCACCATCTAGTCTCTCGTCGAGATGATCTCACAAAGGAACAAGTACACGTCTCGGCCACTGCAGCTTGTCGTTTCACACACTGTCTCCCAATCTCCTGGTTGAGGGTAGAGTCGTTTGCAAGGGAGGACATGCTGTCTGAGGAAACCTTGCCTGCTTCGAACCCCGGAGCAGCATCTCCCAAGAATCTACAGTTCTTTGCGAATAACCTGTCTGCCTTCTCTTCCCCATCATCAACGCCTCCTTCCAGCCGCTTAATCCGTAATCATCCCCCCCCCCCCCCCCCCCCCCCCCCCCCCCCCCCCCCCCCCCCCCCCCCCCCGCACCGCCGCGCGGTCCCGCGGGCGGGCACCGCCCACGAAGCCCCCAACGCCCACAGCACACACCCC
>WXYE02052988.1:0-19896 GCA_011319275.2 Echinosphaeria canescens | reverse complement strand
CCCATCAACCAAAGGAGGGTGATTATTCTCCAGGACTCCGGGTGGGTATTGAACCAAAGGGAGTGATTATTCTCCAGGACTCCGGCTGGGTATTGAACCAAAAGAGAGTGATTATTCTCCAGGACTCCGGTATTGAACCAACACTCCATGCCAAGAATGTGCGACGGTTCGGAGGCAGGTCGGAGAAATGCATCTTGGAAGGGATTGCATACCGATGGTCACTCTAGGAATTCGGGGTTGATGCAATTTCTCGCGCTTGTCTTGTTGTTCTGAGCTCTGGTGTATCTGACTCTCCTTCTCACGCGCCTCCTTTCAAGCGCGTATCTGCAGAGTATTCTATCTGCAAAGCGGGTCCCGCTCGGGCCCCTGTTGGTCACATGACTCAACCGTTCAACAAAGAAGAGGCAGAGTTGAAAGGGGGTATGTCCGGCAGAGTTGAAAGGGGGTACGTCCGGCAGAGTCGAAAGGGGGTACGTCGACCTTCTTCCCAAACATTCCCGCATCAGCCAGACCCATTCGCCTTTAATAGTGTCGCACGCATTCGGTGCTCCCTGTTGTTTTGGCATCATGGTTCTACTCCGCTGCTGCGCTCCTTGCTACCCCGCTTTTCTTTGTTTGTTATCTTATCTGTGGGCGCCCGGGCAACTAGGGTCCCCCCTTTTTGTGTTGGACTGGAATTACGTAAGCAGATGAGTGGATACGCGGCGTGGGAGAATATCTCCCCGGTTGGAGGCATTCGCGCGTCATCCCAGAGTTGAGACGTGGCATTCACAGCATTATCCAGCAGTATCCTACAAGTATTCGTGACGTTGGCGGCACATTCCCATTATTATCAATATATTGGTGATTGTCCAGACCTAAAAGATAGTGTTTGGAACTGGAGGCTCCGGATGGAGTGCTTCGAGCTTCGGATCCGAGGCTTACGCTTGCTCTGTAGGTTACACAGGATGGAAGATAGCCGCCCAGGCAAGGAAAAGTAGTTGGTGGAAAACCAGGCTGGGGGCAGGCAAGCAAAAGGGAGCACGGACCAAGGAGTCACGTGATGGACTACGGGGACTCGGAGGGATAGTCAACAGAGTCATGGGCCACGAGGACTCGGAGGGATCGTCAACAGAGTCATAGACTACGAGGACTCAGAGGAGTAGTCAGCAGAATCATGGACTACGGGGACTCTGAGAAAGAGCCAGAAGACTGAAGAGGAGGATCTTATATCCAATTAGATAGATCCGCTCTTTAGTCGTTAATCACACTACAGCAACTGTTCTAGCTATTACCTGCTCTTGTTCTATCACAACGCGCCGTGACTCTCTGCCTTAAGTATCTCTGAAGGAAACCCTGTGGACATTCAGGCCTACCTTCGTTAGGGAAAGCTGGTCGTAGGAAGAAGGTAAGGCAACGCAATTCTGTTTCTTTGACTGCAAGCACAGTTGCCTCCGTTCGGACCTTCTTCCACAATACTCTTCTACATAAAGCTATTACTACAAGTAATTATAGAGAACTAGAACGTCCATCTTTCAACAAGGAACACTGGTTCGAATAGTGAAGGCTAGTAACTGTAGAATACAGAGAAAAAAGGGATTATTCACACAGGTTTCTACGACATCTTCAGCTTAAAGGGAAAGGGAAACGAGAGGGACCTGTGCTCATTAAAAAAATAAAATAAATACAGAGAATCCATAAAAGTACCAAACAACAAATTAGCCAACTAGGAGCAGAACTTCAAGAGCGAGCGGCATAGTTAAAACGGTCCGCCGACTTGGACAGATTAAATTCGACTATTAGTAATAGAATTGATCCCTCCGGCGGCTCGCAAAATAAAGTACTAGGAATAGAGGACCTGGGCACACAGACTGAAAAATGGGTCACCGTGCAAACTGAACAAAGGACCCTCCTTTAAACTGCTACCAAATTGCGGGCAATACCAAGAGCGAGTACGAGCACGAGCGTCAAAGTCGCGGCAAAACGCGCCAGCGCCGGCAAGAGGCGAAGAAACAAGGCGATTCCGTCAGCAAGCGTGAGCGGCAACGGCTGAGGAACGAGGTTATTACGTTAGCGAGTAAGCGTCCGGCAAAGTCGCGGCAAAACGCTACGGAAGCGGCGGCACCGGCGCCGGCAAGAGGATGCCAGGAACGAGTGAATTACGTCAGCGAGTGCTGAGTTACTTGGCTCTTTTCGAGCGAAGCGAGGCCGGGGGTTTGGGGGGAACCCCCAAGAAAAAGAAAACCGCGCTACCTTTTTTTTTCTTTTTTCTTGGGGGAACTGCCAAGTAAAGGTGCATACACGCGAGAATAACGAAAACTTCGGCAGCGCCATCGCCGCTTCGTCCAGACGGCCATCTTTGTCGTGCTGGTCAGCTCCGTGGCGGCTGCCTCGGCCATTGTAGCCATCATCCTCGAGTGCGTGCGGTCTTTTTCTGCGTCTCCTCTATGCCGTGTTCCATCTCCTACCCTTTCTCTCTCTACAGCATGGATGCATTTGTAAAATAGGCTGCCAAAATCACCATAAGTTTCTCATCTCTTGTATGTTGAGAAATTATAAATCTTAATCTTATATTGAAACCTACTTTTGGGCAACACTCTTTCTGCTTGCTTTTGCTTTTGCTCCTGCTTTTGCTTTTGCTCCTGCTTTTGCTGCATGCGATTCTGCATTGAGCCTTAGATCTCCAAACCTCCGTCTCCCCGGACAACCAAGATAATGGCACCAGCAAGGCTGCTGATTTCGTTAAGAGGCTGCTGAGTAACCAGGCTATTACGTCAGCGAGCGCGAGTACGAGCATCTGACTGAGTAACGAGGATTACATTGGCAAGCGTCCGGCAACGGCACCGGCAAGAACCTGCCAAGGAACTAGGCTCGTACGTCAGCAAGCGTCCGGCAACGGCACCGGCAAGAGGCTAAGAAACGAGGCGATCACGTCAGCAAGCGTGAAGCGGCAACGGCGCCGGCAAGAGGCTGCTGAGCGAACGTGTTGCGAATACAGTGGGGGCTGTATTCTCATTGGTTGCATTGAGTGGTAGAGAGCGCAGCGTAGTTGGCAAGTTGTAGGGCGAGCTCTCACTACAATTATCGAGTGGTGACACCGGCAAAAAGTTGCCAAGTAACGATGCTTCCCCGACCATGTAAGGTACCAAAGAGAACTCCGGCGCCCAAATAAATCATCTCCATTACTGACTGGGATACTTCCGGTATTAAGCTGCTAATAAAGGTTTTCCTATTCGGTCGCCAAATACAACACAACCTTTGGGTTCCCTCCCTCAAGAAAACATGCAATATCCCAATAAGAGGTGGCCAGATCAGAAGTTACTATCCCGTCTGGTCATTTTCAAAACCGAGGCCGACTTGGATGGTTTGTAACAAGGCTCAATTAACGAAGCTTTAGTTTCGCTTGAAGCCAAATCGTAGACCAAGTCGGGTTGCCTCCTTCTTCCAGACGAGGATGGCAGCTTAGCTACTATTTACCCCCGATGCCCAACTCCGTTACCGGCACCGTTTAAACCCGGTTGGCCAATCCCGGTGCCTAATGCTGGTCTTGCCGTAGCGAATGCGCCCCTACGATCATCTCCATCCTGTGAGGGCCCATAGAAGCGAAGCTTTAAAACGTACTTCTTTGACAACTTCCCCAACGTTTCTCGAACATTAGTTGGCTGGAATTATTGCTTGAAAACCCGAATTAGAATGCTTAATGCGCCGGCAAGAGCTGCTTAGTAACAAGGCTATTCCGTCGCCAGCAAGAGGCTGCTGAGGAATGATACGAGTCTGAACGGCACCGGCAGGAAGCTCTGAGAAACGATGCAACTACGTCAGCGAGCGCGAGCAGGCTATTCCGTCAGCAAGCGTCCGGCAACGGCCGGCAAAAGGCTGAGGAACAAGGCTCTTACGTCAGCCAGCGCAAGAGGCTGCTGTCATCCAAAAGTCTTTTCGAGCGAAGCGAGGCCGGGGGTTTAGGGGGAACCCCCAAGAAAAAGAAACCGCTCTACCTTTTTTTTTTTTTTTTTCTTGGAGGTTCCCCCCAAACCCCCAGCCTCGCTTCGCTTGAAGAACCTTTTTTTTTTCTTCTTTTTTCTTGGGGGGAACCCCCAAACCCCCAGCCTCGCTTCGCTCGAAGGTTTTTTTTTTTTTTTGCAGGGAAAAAGAAAGTATTGTTTACCTTATCTTTAGTAGCCAATTAATTTAATGCAGGCATCATTGTAAAGCTCTCGTTTATACGAATCTGACGGTATTATTCTCGTGCTTGTAGCTTTAATGTAGGCTCAGAGACGCACGCGCAACAAGCTCTTCAAGCACTTGCCGACGTGCCCGCAACCAAAGGGATCAACGGCCACCAATACTAGGAATCCGCAGCAAAAAAGGCAACTTCGACAGCCCCCAAGCCCGTTGTTCACAGGCATGCCGACCTGGCAACATCCTCCCACAACGGCAGACAAGGCCACCAATCTCTTGAATGCGCACCAATCTCGCCTCTACGGCCCACAGCGCCGCATCGCCATGCCTGCGACCTGCGCATTTGTTCTGCGGAGTTCCTCGAGGACTGTTGGCGCAAAGGCAGCAAAGAAGTTGCCAGGGAAGGGAAAGCATACCCCCACAACCCCGATTGCAATGATCGGGGCCACCAAAGTCGCCAGCATTCCACCATCTTCGCCGGCCATCTTTGGGCACAGCTGCCCTTGCAACGGCAGGGCAGGGCAATTGCAACGCCCACAGTCAAGCCCAGTCAAGACCACAGTCAAGCCCAGTCAAGCCCAGTTAAGCCCAGTCAAGCCCAGTCAAGCCCACAGTCGAGACCACGGTTGCGACCATCTTCAAGTCCTCGCCTGCAACCATCTTCAAGCCCTCGCCTGCGCAGTCCTACGACTTGATGGTTCAGACCCTGAAAGGCATGGCCCTGTGGAATGGGCACTCGACATGGAGGAACGGGCACCACAGGGCATACGAAAGGTACGAAAAGGAGGCATGGAAAGGAGCGATTATGATGATATACAGCAAAAGAAAGAGTTGCGGAGGCCGGTGTCGTGGGGACGCACCTTTTGAATAGATAGCTACTTGGATCTTTGACTTGGAGCTGCACGAAGTTCTTTTTCTCTTCGAGCGAAGCGAGCCTGGGGGTTTGGGGGGAACCCCCAAGAAAAAAAAAAGAAAAAAAAAGAAAAGAAAAGGAAAAAAAAAGGAAAAAAAAAAAAAAAAGAGTTGCCTGTGTGGATAATCAGAATACAACAAAAAGCCTACTATTCGTACGGACATGGAGCTGCGCACATTAAAAGATATTGCTAGATAGAGATACTTAGGCTGTACATTTG
Organism: Echinosphaeria canescens; assembly: GCA_011319275.2. NCBI lineage: Eukaryota > Fungi > Ascomycota > Sordariomycetes > Sordariales > Helminthosphaeriaceae > Echinosphaeria > Echinosphaeria canescens. The sequence continues at coordinate 14,605 of WXYE02052988.1, read as the reverse complement.
GTACAGTTCCGACTTGACTGTGGATTGGCTTGTCCATTCACGTGATTCGAATGGCGTTGCCGCCCATCCTGTCGGGCCTTCGTTGACCACATCATCCATCTTCGACCAGCTCGGACAATCTCCGACAACGTCTTGTCTCCGTCCAATCCGCCCCACCGTCCTCCAACACCCCCCCCAGCTTCGAGGCCAGCAGCAGCTCCAATCTCCATACTCTCCGTGATGTCTCTCCAGTCCTTCAGAGCTGCGGAAGACCTTTTATTTGTAGCTGGAGGAATTCATGTGGCCAGAGAGGGATTTGTTGAGGACGTTGAAGCTGACTCTCTGACGATCGGCGACGGCGCCGTTTATTACGACCCAGGTGTGTGGAGGCCGGCGTTTTAGATCTTTGGCTTGGAGCTTTGCACGAAGTTTTTTTTCTCTGCAAAAAAAAAAAAAAAAAAAAAAAAACCTTCGAGCGAAGCGAGCTTGGGGGTTTGGGGGGAACCCCCAAGAAAAAAAAAGAAAAAAAGAAAAGAAAAGAAAAGAAAGGAAAAAAAAGGGGAAAAAAAAAAAAAAGTTGCCTGTGTGGATAATCAGAATACACCGAAAAAGCCTACTATTCGTACAGACAGGGATTAAAAGACATTGCCAGATGAAGATAATTATTAATAAATAGTGAGCGGGTACAGCTGCACCGGCTGTGGGGGGGGGGTCTCTCTTCTGCCTGCCCTGCCTTGATTTTTCAGTTTTTCGGTCTCCTCTTTCTTCTTCTAGCACCCCTAGTAAAGCCTATATATAAAGAAAAAAAACGGGATAGGCCTGATTAGTATTTAGTCTAGCCAATATCCACCCCATCAGAAAAGAAGAAGGACATTACCTCTTATAGCACTCGGGAAAGGAGCGTTCAGCTACGGTTCCTCTCCCGCCCTGAGCACGGACAAAGACATGCACACAAAAGATTCGCGCCAGCCTGGGCTTATTCAGCTACAGTTCCAAGCACTGGTCCCGGAGGCGAGAAATACATCAGGACCAGCGGATACGGAACCGTGCCTGATCTGGACAAGGGATTCTCTGGGGGGGCTGGAGCTGCGCTCGCTGACTTTGGAGCACGACTCTGTCCGCCAGGAAAGGAACGGACATGGGGTTAACACGACAACGAGGAAATCGGTAACAGCAAAGCCCTGCAATCTCCTCGAGAGTACTCCAGAGAAGCTCGCCAGCGTCCCAGTCAACCAGCAGGACGGACACCGGGCCTAGCAACAGCCAGAATGGTTCCACGATCTGTACTGCCAGCCTCGGTCGAAGAGTCGCCAGATCCGTCCGGGCGCGGCGGTGAGGAAGGCGACTAATCAAGGACTCCTCAACGCCGGCCCGGCAAGTGGCAAGGGAAGACACCTAGAGGTTGAGCAACAGCAGTTGAGAATACTGCTGCTTACAGTTCCCTAAAGCGCAGGCAGTCCGAGCTTTGCTCCCTACACTCGACAGCAGGGACCCCCAAAACATCAGCATACGGACCAAGGGAACGGGGGACAAGACACCTCCTCTCTACCACACCAACTGATCAAGAATCGATTCAGCAACCATCCTGCTCAGGAAAGGGACCTCCGAGCGGACAGGCAGGAAAAAGAGGCAGGAAACATGGACCAAAGGAGGGAAAAGGCAGGATCGGTTCAAGGATGCCAACAAACTCTCATTTGTTTAGTCCCATTTGTCAGATTTATTTTTGTTTCTCCCTTAAAAAGCTGCGAAAAAGACCTGTTTTTGATTTGGTAGACATTTCCTTTCTATTCTTTCCCAGCCTTGAGACCTACTGCTCGAACCTTGGGAAAGAGAGAAATAGGCAGAAGAATGACCCGTAGCTGTTGCCCCGTGCAGGGCGATAGAAAGGTTTAGACAAGGAAGACCAAAAAGACCAGTGCGCAGAAATAAAACGTCCTTTTAGATCGGCCTCGACAGCCTGCCCTTCGCCACTACCCCGTTCCTCTTCCAACTCAAGAGAATGTCGATAGGAATGGCTGCCCAGGACTCGAGTCCTGACGCAACAAGACCAGAATCGCGCGATCAGGATGGAACCCAAAAGAAGAAAAACCAGGCAATAAGGTAGAAAGCCGACAATAGGATAGGTATTGCAGCCAGAAAAGCAGTATAGACATAGAAGAGCGCTTGCCAACGACCCACCGCAGGGCCAATACCGCGACAGCAACAGTCCAAACCTCAAGGACAGACCATCTCCTTAGCCACCAGGGGAAAGCCAGCCAGCAGGAGGCCAGAAGGGCTCGCCAGTATAAAAGAAAAAGACAACAAGGGCTATTCGAAAGAGCCTGATTAGGGTACCGGACAGCGTCCCGGAGCACGACAGAGCTCTGGAGGCCCGGGACCCGGCGGAGAAGATGATGCTAAAAACACTGGAGGCCCGGGAACCCAGCAGAGAAGATGATGCTAAAAATACTGGGGGCCCTAATAACAGAGGCTCTAAAAGAAAGTCAGATAGAGGCTCCGACAAAGGCTATAGTAGAGGACCGGGTCAAGGAGGAGGAGGGGGCCCAGGAAGCTCGCAACCACCAAGCCCTTCGGAGGACCTATCCGAAGAACGCTTGGGAATGAGTGAATCAGATCTTCAAGCACAGAAAGGGCCAGACCGATCAGGCAGGAACCCAAGACAGAAGCAAAACAGGTGGGGGGTGACGAGACACAGTCGAGAAGAGAAGGGCCTCCCACATACCAGTAGTTAACGTCGAGACGACAGGGAGTTCCGCCTAAACAGAACCGACCTGATCGGCCAGAAGAAAGTCTCCCCTAAGAACCCGCCAATACCATATATAAGCCTGCAAGCAAGAAGGTGAAGCCGACAACGCAGGCCCCGACAAGTCGTCCCCCAGACAGACAAAGACTGGAAAGCAAGCGGCTGCCTTGCCTCAAGCCCCCAGCTCCATCTACGGCCTGCATCTGAACCATTGCTACTCTTGCTCAATAGTGCCTTCGAGCGAAGCGAGCTTGGGGGTCTGGGGGGAACCCCCAGGAAAGAAAAAAAAAAAAAAAAAAAATTTTCGGTTTTTTTTTCCTGGGGGTCCCCCCCAGACCACCAAGCTCGCTTCGCTCGAAGGCCTTCCTCGACAGCACAGACAAAGACCTTAGGCTTAATCCGAGTGAGATCAGCCTGTTCACGTATATGCCAGCACTGGCTTGGGGGTGGGAGCATTCAGAACGTATTCCTGCAGGAGCAGAAGAGTTCTTGGAGGCCTTTGGTGGCTAGGTAATTGGTTCCTACTGGACCTTGTATCAGGATACGACCAGATAGGCTTGGTAGAGGAGAGCCTCCTGGGGTATACCATTAGGCCAGAAGGACGGGCCCTAAAGGAGCGCAAAGTCCTAAAGATACGGGAAGAGAGAAGCTGCCGCGACATGCCTCAAGTACGGACGTTCCCGATCTGGGTTAAGAAATTCGCCTATATAGCTCAAGCGTTGCTCAACTTTGTAAAGAAAGAAACAGCCTAGGAATAGACGACTGAGTGGTAGGAGGCCATCTGCGAAGCCCTATACCTTGTATCTATATAGAGCCTTGGTCCTCCGGGTAGCCACCAGCATGGCGGGATAGGGGGCAGTGCCTAACATATGACCCTACAAAGAAAGAGCTGCGGGACAGACGGCCTAGTATTAGCCCAGCAGAACCCCTAGGAACAGAAAAGGCCCAAAGGGAAAGCGTTCTTTTCCTGGGGGTTCCCCCCAGACCCCCGGCCTCGCTTCGCTCGATACAATAGCTGGCATATGTCAAGGTCCGGCACATTCATAAGAAACAAAACGTAATAGCCAACGCCCTTTCCAAAAAGCAGGCAGGGCCGTTAGACAAGGCCGGCCGAAAAGAGGAGGGCAACCTGGAAGACTCTAAGACGCACGAATTCATTTGGCACAACCAGCCTGGTCGGGAAAAGACAAGTACGGACAAGGTCAACCGTATACGGCCCAAAGCTTCGAAGTCACCCGGCCAAGACCCAAAGATCTGCACCAACTATCTCCACGTGATAGGAAAGATTATACACAAGCGTCCTCAGCAGGAAGGCCCCCAAGAGCTAGAAAAAGAGGCACGGCACTGGATCCTACAGGACACAAGGGCCGTATACGGGTAGAATGGCATGCACTAAGAAATCAGCAAGTACGTCAACCGCTACGCATAATGCTAGTACTGGAGAAGAAGCAGGATACATGTCACCCCCAGCCCAGCCTTTTGCCCGGAAGACCTTTGCAATAGGAAAAGGGAAAGGCCACATGGAGGCAGTTATTATATTAAAAGGACCTTCCCGGGCAGTCTGCTAAGAAATACCTAGTCAAGAGATATGGGCTTCCGGTGGAAATATATGTAGATGGGGGCCCGAGTTCAAAAAGGAAGCAAAAGCCCACCTATGGTCTCGCCGGATCAAGGTAGTTCCCATCTCCCGCAAAGGCCAACGGACTCAACGAGAACGGGCACTAGAAGGTCATGTCTATTATGGCAAAAATGACGGAAGGGGGCATTTTTGCCATCATGTACAGCGGAGTGCGCGATCACGCCCTATTCATCGACAGAATATCGCGCCGCGGTGATCTACGTCTATGGCCTCGACTATAGCTCGGAGATCGAGATGGACATTCCGTCATGGCGGTAATAGAGGAAAGAGATAGGACAAAGACGTTGGCAAAGGAGGTATGGGACGGAGGCAGTTGAGAGCCCAAGAGGAAGTGGAAGAGGCATGAAAACGGTATGCGGAACGGCGCAACAAAGAAAACACCAAATGCGGAAAAAGTTCTCGTACGGTGGGCTGGCCCCTATGTGGTTGAGAAGGTTGGGAGCCCAGGCGAGTATTTCCTATAGGAGGGAGCTCACAGGGGCTTCGATCCGAACAGGTAAAAAGGGTCTTTTGGTACCGGAGGCCTATCTCCTGGAAAATGACACTCCGATCCGTCCTGATCAGGCCAAAAGGCGGTGCCTGCACAAGAAAAGAGGAGCAATAAGAGGGAAGTTGTTAACCGAGCAGATTACGGTCTGAGCGCTTGAGGCTCGTAGAAAGAAGAACACAGAAACAACAAGCTAAAGGTATACAAGGCTAGGATTGGCTTGATCGGGGGAAAGAAAAAGGGAAGTGTGGAAGGAGAGCCTTTGGCTGAACAAGCAGGAAAACCGAAGAAAATGGCCTTCGGCTAAACAAGCAGGAAAACCGAAGAAAAGGGCACCTCATCACACATCGTGCCTAGGGTACACGAGAAAAACTTCCACGTCCAGCACATACCCACACAAGAGCACACAAAACAAGCGCCCGGTACACCTCAGTCGTTCGCTTCCCTCCCTTGGCTCCCCGTCGACATCCTCTGGGGCGCCTGGTCCCGCTGGTCAAGTGACGGTGAAAAGGGCGGTCGGCTCTACCGAAGCCACCTTCGCACTACTCACTAAGCAGGCGCCAAGAGCGGATAGCTGCAGCGTCAGCTGACGCAACGAGTCGAGGAACGATCTGCATCCGTAGGGTCTGCGTTCAAGCGTGTCGCATCGACGCGAGAGGCGCTGTTGAGGACTCTTGGACCTGCGAGGTCGCCTCTAAGAGACAGTCCCTAGACCGCTGGACGCCCCTAGACCGCTAGACGCCAAGACGGAAGCATCGAGGAATACGTCGACCTCATCGACACGTTGGCGACGTACGTCACGCTCAGCGTCAAATGGGCCACCCATTTCGCGGACTGCCACGAAGACAATGACGAGCCTAATAAAGGCGTAAACGAGCTAGGCGAGGCGTGGAAGCCGATGAAGAGAAGCCAGGATCGCGGAACTCAATCGGCTTATCTCATGTGGAAGCTAGATTGGGAGGCCAGGTAGCCGATAACCTACAGCCCTATCTGCAAATCAATGCGAGGATGAAGCCAGGAGACAGCCACGTCCGCTTCAAGAACGACTTTGTACGCCTCGCCGGCGAATGCGGAGAGCCAGAGCCAGTTCCAGTTCAAGAGGAGACTGACCCCTGCTTCAGAGGGTACTGGCGTATTGCGACCTTGTTGTAGATTTCGAGAGATTCACAAAGGTTATTGCCCATCACACAATAAATACATAGCTCGACACGGTCATTATTTACCCGATTATATTATTGTTACGATAGCACCTTCGAGCAAAGCGAGGTCGGGGGTCTGGGGGGAACCCCCAGGAAAAAAGAAAAAAAAAAAGAAGAAAAGGCCGCTCTACCTTTTAACCTCGACATGCCACACGAGGCAGTTGTCGGGGGGAGATGGCTAGAAGAATAAGGCGCTTGTGGATGCGCGTATCGTGGGCTTGACTTTGAAGAACTGCGGGAAAGGCCGACGAAGAATTGCGGGAAAAGGCCTGCCTGCAAAATACCACGACCTGCGGCGTCTTCAGACTGGTTCAGACCCCGGATACCGGTACTGACTTTGCAATCAAGCTGTTCCAGGTAAACGACCGGAAGACCTGGGTTGGAACCTGTTGTGTAAATGCAGCCTGCAGGAGCTTGAGCCAGCGAGGAAATACTTGGCAGAGAATGTCGAAAAGCGCTTCATCGAACCCGGCGAGGCCCCGTTTGCGTCGATTATAGAAAGCTTGACGGAACCAGCGAAAAGGACAGATATCTGTGCTCTTGGTCGAAGAAGCGCTCTCACGGATCGGCACAGCCAAGATTTTTACAAGACTAGACGTGCGCCAAGCCGTCCACAGGCTCCGAATCGCGCCAGATCCGAGACCCTTGCGACATTCCGAACGAGGTACGGCGCGTACACGTACAGGGCCCTACCGTCTGGCCTTGCCAACACCTTTGCGACTGGATGAAGAACGCTGGCCCTGCATTTGAAGCGCGGAGTGGAACGCCCGGTCGGGAGCAAAGTGGCGATACCAAGCCGCGGTCCTGCCACCAAAGACGCCTCTACCGCGCCAGTCGGGCAAGAAACAAATGACGGCAGCCCCCTCTTCCAGGCGGAAGTTCGGACGGGCTATCGAGACGGCCAATCAGGCTGCGGAGGAGGCAAAGGAAGTGGCGGAGGCGACAGGGGAAGTCGACAGCAGGAACGGCAAGGCAGCGCAGTCAGGCCGGATCCAAAGCGCGGATCCCGTCACCATCGCGTTTGGCAAAGAAGAAAAGACGAGTACGACGGGGAACGGAAGAAGGGTCTTCAGACGACCTAGTCAGGGAGGTTCGATACGCGCCTACTACCGGACCAGGCCCGCCACTTTCTCCCTACCACGAGCCTGCAGTTACCCGGGACCTCGCAAACAGAGTAGTTGCTGCTCGGGTTAAGCAGAAGAGCAGACGTTGGCCAGGGAAAAGAGGGCGTCGCGGCCGCCAAGAAAAAGAAATAGAGAAGAACGGTGCTTGAGGTGCGCGCCTGGGAATCGAGAAGCGCTCTTTGAGTCGTTTTCTTTTCTAGTGTCGTGGCGGTTGCCAGGTAGTACTACCTGGGACTAAAAAGAAAAACTCCTTTCGAGCGAAGCGAGCCTGGGGGTTTGGGGGGAACCCCCAAGAAAAAAAAAGAAAAAAAGGAAAAAAAAGATGAAAAAAGATGAAAAGAAAAAAAAGAAAAAAAAAAGGAAAAAAAGAAAAAAAGAAAAAAGGAAAGGAAAAGGGAAAAAAAGAAAAAAAGAAAAAAAGAACGGAAAAGGGAAAAAAGGAAAAAAAGATGAAAAAGATGAAAGAAAGAAAAAAAGAAAGGAAAAGGGAAAAAAGGAAGAAAAGACAAAAAAAAAAAAGGCTCGCTCGAAGAGACTGTGTTTGCGCTTCTCCCGTGCTTCTCCCGTGCTTCTCCTGAGCAGCTGGCCTCCAGCGGAGGGTTGCTCGCGCTTCTCCTGCGCTTCTCTCGCGCTTCTCTCGCGCTTCTTTCACACTTCTCCCGCACTTCTCCGCCGTGTTTTGATGCTGGCAAGTGCTCCAGGCTGCTGGATTGGACCGGCAGAAGCCTTTGAATTCATTATCTGGACTCGGCGCGCATAAGGGTCTGGGTCTGGCGTGAGGAGGGAGACGCGATGGGGTTAGGGACCAGCACGGGGTTCATTGGCAACGACCCCTGTGCGTGGATATAACAACGCCCGTGGCGCGCGTGTATATGTATGCGGCACCTTTTGCTTTTTTTTCGTCTTTTTTTTCTTCTTTTTTTGTCTATGGAGGAACTGAGATACGTAGTTGGGCTTTGCCCGCAAGGGGTGGTGACGGCCGCGGCGGCCACCACGGAAATGGAAAAGATATTATATTGTCTTTGTCTTGATTTATTTTATCTGAACTGCGCGCAATCGCCTTGGGAGGGCATGGGGGCAGGGGCTGGGGCGGGGGCGGCCGCGTTAGGCGTATCTGGAGCGGAGGGCGTGGTCGCGTTGCTGGTGCGCTGGTCCGTCTTCGCCAGGAGCTCCCGAGGGCTTGGCCGCCTTCATGGCGTGCTTCTGTTTCATGGCGTGCAGCTTACGCAGGCGTTTGGCCTTCTTTTCGGCCTCGGACTGGGCCGGGTGGTGGCGAAGAGAAGTGTCGGCGACGAGGAAGCGTCGGCGAAGAGGAAGAAGCGTCGGCGAAGAGGAAGAAGCGTCGGCGATGAGGAAGAAGCGTCGGCGAAGAGGAAGAGGCCGCACTGGAGCTCTCCTGGCATGGGGATTGGCATGGGGGCTGGCCCAGAACGGGGTGCCCTTGTCCCTTGTGATCGGCGGCGCTGGTCTTGCACAGCTTGGCCTCCGGCGGAGAGTAAGCAGCTGGCCTCTAGCGGAGGGTGAGTAGTTGGCCTCTAGCGGAGGGTGAGTAGTTGGCCTCTAGCGGAGGGTCATAGTGCCCTTGTTCCTTGTAATCGGCGGCGGTGGCCTCCAGCGGAGGGTGAGCAGTTGGCCTCCAGGAAGGTAAGCAGTTGGCCTCCAGCGGAGGGTCACAGTGCCCTTGTCCCTTGTGATTGGCGGCGCTGGTCTTGCGTAGCTTAGCCTCCGGCAGTCCGGCGGAGAGTCAGCACTGGCCTCCAGCGGTCCGGCGGAGAGTCAGCACTGGCCTCCGGTGGAGGGTGTGCAGCTTGGCCTCCTATGGGATGGCATGGGATGGGATGGCAGTTTGGCTGCAGAATGGATGGGAATTTGTGGATTCTGACTCTGCCTTCTGGCCTGATCTGTGGAAAATGCCGTGGTAATGTGGGTAGTTCTGACTTCTCTTGACTAAGGCAGAACACCAGATATGGGCGCTTTCTTGCTGCTTTTTGGTTGTGTATAAGGGAGGCTGGCCTGATTTGTGGAAAATGTTCTGGTGATGTGGGTGGTTCTGGCTCTCTTGACTAAGGCAGAACACCAGATATGGGCGCTTTTTTGCTGCTTTTTTGTTGTGTGTATGGGATTGCTATGGGGCTAAAAAAACCAGCAAGCAATGCTGCCACTCCTCTTCTCTAATCCTCCTTGCCACTCCTTTTCTTTAATCCTCCTTGCTACCCCTTGCCCCATCTTCAGCTTAAGCTGCGGGGGTGCAGCAGCAGGCAGATGGACGAAAAGGACTTTTCGCTGCCGGCAGCGTCTTAGATCTAGATTATATATCACAGTTAAGACAGGACTCTAAAAAGGGCTGCGCTAGAATAAGAGATGAGGCTCGATAGATGCTCTTACATAACGAGATGAAGCCAGCCTGGTTCGGCGTTGTGAGTGATGTGTAGCTTGGCTTGTGCTCGCGCCCTGGCTGCCGACATGAAGGGGTTGGCGTCCGCGGATGGCTGGTGTTGAGCACGCCTAGCAGGTATGGGTGGAAGCGTTGCGCCTGCTCTATGTCTATCTTGTCGAGGAGCAGCGGCAGGAGCAGGAGCGGCAGCGGGGGCGACAGCGGGGGCGGATGCAGAGCAGGTTGCGTTTGGCTTCCGGCGGAGCATCTCGACAAATTTGCGGCAGCGAGGCCGTCGTCAAAGAGGAGATCGAGTTCGGCCTGTCGAAGAGGAGATTGAGCTCGGCCTCCCAGCAAATCATCTCAACAAATTTGCGGCAGCGAGGCGTGTTGAGGAAGAGGTTGCGCTCGGCCTCCCGGCAAATCATCTCAGCAAATTTGCGGCAGACCGACGCCGTGATGCTCACCCACCTGCTCCTCTACTTTTCCACGTCAGCTCAGCAAATTTGCGGCAGAGGCCAACGCCGGGATGCTCACCTACCTACTCCTCTACTTTTCTACGTCGGTTCCTGGCGCCATACAGGCGGCAGCAGCAGCGGAGGCAGCAGCAAGACCAACAGCAACAGCAACAGCAACAGCAACAGCAACAGCAACAACAGCTGCGCGAGCCAAACTGGATCCGAAGAAATTCTTGCCTCGCAGTCCTGATCTGATTTGCAACAAGGAGACGAAGGAGGTGGTCTTGATAGACTTTCTTGGAAAGGAAAACGCGAAGAACGAAGGAAAGGCTCAAGCTAGCAGCGCAGATTGCGTTTGGCTTCCGCGGACCATCTCAACAAATTTGCGGCAGCGGAGGCGTGTCGAGGAGTAGGTTGATTCGGCCTCCCGGTGGAAGGTAGAGGAGAAGGTGGGTGAGCATCACGGCGTCGGTTGAGTTTAGCCTCCCGGTGGAAAGGTAGAGGAGAAGGTGGGTGAGCATCACGGCGTCGGTTGAGTTTGGCCTCCCGGTGGAAAGGTAGAGGAGAAGGTGGGTGAGCATTACCGCGTCGGTTAGAGCGGTAATGCTCACCCACCTTCTCCTCTACTTTTCCACGTCGGTCCTGGCAGCAGCGGAGGCAGAGGCAGCAGCAGAGGCAGCAGCAGAGGCAGCAGCAGAGGCAGCAGCAGAGGCAGCAGCTGGTAAATCTTGTTGGTGTACTCGAGCGCCTGCCGATGTCGCCTTCTAGGATGGCCGCCACTCTAAAGGCTGTGACTGGGTCAGTCATCTGCCCGCAGGCCTCGTTGCATTTGCCCACACGCTTCAAGACTCTGTCTCCAGCCTTTGAAACTTCTGTCTCTATGCCTCGAGGCATCTGCCCGCAGGCCCGTCGCATTGCCCACATACCTCAAGACTTGTGCCTGCAAGCGAGCCGATTTCTGAGAGGTAGACTGGCAGGACGCCCACTCTTAAGGCTTTGTTGGCAGGACGCCCTCAGGCACGCAATGGGGTGGAAGCGTCATGCCGGCGCTCGTTGTCGTCCCATGTATATGGCCAGCGGGTTCTTGGCTGCGGCGCTTAATCCATGCCCAATCCCGGCGGATTATCTCAGTAAATTTGCGGCAGCGGAGGCCGAAGCTGGCAAATCTTGTTGGTGCCGAAGCTGGGAAATCTTGGTGTACTCGAGCGCCTGCCGATGTCGCTTCAAAGGCTTTGACTGTGTCAGTCACGTGATTGGGCTCCGCAAGACTTCTGTCAGTCACGTGATTGGGGGCTCCGCAAGACTTGTGCCCGCAAGCTTCGTTGTATTTGCCTACATACTTAAGACTTCTGCCCGCAGGCCTCGTCGTATTTGCCTACATACTCAAGACTTCTGCCCGCAGGCTTCTTACATCTGCCCGCAGGCCTCGGCGTCCCACACACCTCAAGACTTCTGCTCCAGCCCTCGAGACTTCTGTCTCCATGCCTCGAGGCATCTATCCACAGGCCTCGTCGCGCGGCCCCTCTTCAGGGAGGTAGACTCGCAGGACGCCATGGGTCAGTTACGCGATGGGTAGCCCTGATGGAGGGGCTCCGCCCGGCGCTCGCCATTGTCCCATATGCATCGTGTGTACTGAAAAACAGACTGGCCGGACGCCTACTCTCAAGGCTTTGACTGGCTCAGTCACGCGATGGGGGGCTCTGCACCAGCTTGCTGTCGTCCCATGTCGGAGCCTGTCTCTTGTCAGCCACGCAATGGGTGGAGGCTTCGCGCCCGGCCGTGTCTTCCGGGGTAGGGCAGTAAGACACCCACTCTTAGAGGCCTTGACTGGGTCAGTCACGCGATGGGTAGCCCTTCCCAGTAGACTGGCAGGACACCCACTTGAGGCTTTGGCTAGCTCGGCCACGCGATGGGGTGGAAGCGTCACGCCGGCGCTCGCTGTCGTCCCACGGCGGCCTCCGGGCAGTAGAGGGGCATGCATGGCCAGCGGGTTGGCTGCGGCGCCGGATGCATGCCCAGTCCCGGCGGATCATCTCAGCAAATTTGCGGCAGCGGAGGCGGCGGCGGAGCAGGAGGCGTAGGCGGAAGCTGGGCAAAACTTGTTGGTGTACTCGAGCGCCCTGTCGCCCCCGCCTTGTCTTCTGGGAAGTAGGCTGGGGGGCAGTAGACTGGGAGGCATCGCCCCCGGCGCTCGCCATTGTCCCATATGGGTCGTGTCTTCTCGGAAGTAGGCTGGGAGGCATTGGCCCGCCTTGTCTTCTCGGAAGTAGACTTGCAGGACGCCCACTCCCAAGCCTTTGACTGGCTTGGCTGCCCTGATGGAGCCCCCCCTCAGAGCGAGCCTAACTAAAAAATCCTTGCCCTATCCAACAGGAAGTCACATGTGTCCGAGGAGGAGTTCTGCAGGCACCTCGTGTCGCCCAAGCATAGGACGGGCCTGCGGGTGACGTGTCCCGGCTGCGGCAAGCAGTTCTTCAGCATCGCAAGCCTGACGTCGCACGCCGGGTCGCTGTCGCAGCGGTGCGGCATCCGATTCACCGAGGAGTACCGCCCGTTCCTCGCCCAGCTGATGGCGGGAATTATCGACACGACGTCGACGCATGAAGACGGCACGCACAAATACGAGGTGCCCGAAGACGCGCGCCGCTGCTTCCACCCGAGCTGCCAGCCCACCAGGGCATGACGCCTCTCCTCCGCGGCATTTCCAGGTTCTGGTGGATGATGGCCTTGATGGAGGGGGGGCGCCCGTTCTCTCTGAGGCAGATGCGGCAGCGGCAGCCGAGGCGGAGGCAGCAGCCGAGGCGGAGGCAGCAGCCGCAACCGCCGAGGCGGAGGCAGCGGCAGCGGCGGTGGGCTCACAACGGATCATCTCCGCAAATTTGCGGCAGCGGCAGCGGCGGCGCCGGGCAGATCTTGTTGGTGTACTCGCGCGCCCTGCCCTGTCGATGTCACCTTCTAGGATGGCTGCCCTGTCGATGTTACCTTCTAGGATGGCCGCCTCCGCGGCATGCTCCAGGTTCTGGTGGATAGTGGCCCTGGTGGAGGGGGCGCCCGCGCTCTCCTCTTCGGCATACTCCATCTTCCATGGGAGCTGACGGAGGGAGCGCCCAGCTCCCTCTCCTCTTCGGCATACTCCATTTTCCGAGGGGGCTGACGGAGGGAGCGCCCAGCTCCCTCTCCTCAGGGAACTAAGCCTCTAGAAGGAGCTGCTGGTTGCTAGGCTTGTCATTGACAAAGAAGGGGCTGCAATGCTCCAGAAATTAAGGCTTCTTAGATAGGGGGGGGGGAGATTTGCAAAAGCATTGCCACCATATTGCCAGATATCCAGGTAGCTTGGCCTGGCCTTTTGGTGGGTTTGTACAAGAGGAATCCAACATCAGCCTGTTTTGTTTATTTTTCAACTTTGATTTTGGTGGGAATGGTGTTCAAATCCCCCACTTTTAAGTAAATAGTAACTATCAAGAAAAAGTGGGCTTTTACTGGGCCTTGATGGCTATTTGTTAATTCCTGAAGCATGCAGTATTATAAATGTCTAATTTTGTTTAGTACTAGTCTGTTTTGGGAAGTCCCCTCAGCAAGGCATCTAATTGGTCAACCGAGCAAGCATCACAATTTATATATACACAATGCACGGCTGTACACACTTTTCTAAGATATACGAGCTATTTCTAATATGTACATCCCTCTCCATGTCGCTGCTATATGCTTCCTTCTCTTCCCTGGCTTCCTTCGCTTCCCTCGCTTTCCGCGCTCTCTTTGCTTTCCTTGCTTTCCCTGCCTTCCCTGCTTTCCCTGCCTTCCTTGCTTTCCTCGCTTTCCATGCTTTCCCTACTTTCTTTGCTTTCCTTGCTTTCCTTGTTTTCCTCGCTTTCCTCGCTTACTTCTTTTCTTTCCCTTACTTTTCCTGCTTTCCCTGCTTTCCCTGCTTTCCCTACTTTCCCTGCTTTCCTCGCTTTCCTTGCTTTCCTCGCTTCCTTCTCTTCCCTCCCTTCCCCCCTTCACTCCCCTCCTCCCCTTTCCTTTTATCGCTTCCTTCTCTTCCTTACTTTCCTCGCTTTCCTCGCTTTCCTCGCTCTCCTCGCTCTCCTCGCTCTCCTCGCTCTCCTCGCTCTCCTCGCTTTCCTCATGCTCCTCGCCTTCCTCGCTTCCTCGCTTCCTTCTCTTCCCTTCCTTCCCTCGCTTCTTCTTTTCCCTTTTATCGCTTCCTTTTCTTCCTTCGCTTTCCTCGCTTTCCTCGCTTTCCTCGCTTTCCTCGCTTCCTTCTCTTCCCTTCCCTCCTTCCCTTTCCTTTTATCGCTTCCTTCTCTTCCTTGCTTTCCTCGCTTCCTCGCTTCCTCACTTCCTCGCTTCCTTGCTTCCTTCTCTTCCCTTTTATCGCATCCTTCTCTTCCTTTCCCCCCTTCCCTCACTTCCTTCTCTTCCCTCCCTTCCCTTCTATCACTTCCTTCTCTTCCCTTCTATCGCATTCTTTTCTTCCCTTCCCCCCTCCCCCCCTTCCTCCCTTCCCCCCTTCCCCCTTCCCCTTCACCTTCTCCCTTCCCTCTCTCCTCACTCCTGCCCCATCCATTGCTAAATCTCTCTCTCTTCCCCGTGACCCGCTGA